>CAXHSM010001376.1:6877149-7119295 GCA_964019185.1 Maratus speculifer | reverse complement strand
GTGGCCCCCCCCAGACTTTGTCCCTAGTTACGCCCATGCGGTAATATGACTGAAATCATGCTTTTTAATTGAAGAAAGTATACATTTATTTTAGAAAAAATTCAAGGTATTGCTGATATTTTTGATAGCAAACTTTTTTCAAATGTATTCATATATTAAAGAAGCTTTTTGATTAAGTTTGGCTGAACTTGAAATAAAACTTACTATTTTCAGATTTTCATGTGAACTAGCCGCTCTTGGCAACCAGTTTGTTCTCCTTTAAATTTATACAAACATTGGATCATAATACGTTTATTCATAATTTAATTTTACCTGCTCAATTGTGTACCAAATCAGAAAATTCAAAAACTTGGTATTTTTATACTGATCGGGCCCAGGTGATAATTCCCCAAACAATCTTTCCATGGCATTTTTTCATATTTCATTAATTCTATTTAAAATATAGTTGCATTCAAATTATTTTTTAAGAAATATAAACAAAGCATTGACCAGAAATCTGCAAAATTCTAAAATCTGTGCATAACCTCTCTTCCAAAGCTGTGCGGATCTGAGAGAGGCTACTGTATATATATACCGTAAAATCCCGTTAATCCGCCCTTTCCGATCAAACGCTAACTCCCCACTTTATAAAAAATTTGAAATTTTCAAAAAATCCTGAGAAAGCGCCCTCCCTCCCCATTCTCAAAGACGATTGAGAATGGTATGAATCATTACGAAATGAATGAATCAAGAATCTTTGATGAAATGTGCGTTTTTTCGAGATTTTTTAAAATGATTTCATGCTTATTTTGGCTTTTTTTAACAAATTTCTTCTTTTTTTCTGCGTTTTTTCAACAGAATTTACGTTTAAAAAAAAAAAAATTCACGTATCAAAATCTGTGATTCATTCAACAATTCATTCATTTCATCATGATTCATTCCTGTAAATTTTGTTGAACGATCGCGGAAAAATCCTGTGCAAGCGTCCCCCTCTAACTATTGTACGATTTTTGCGTCACGTTTGGGGGGGGGGGGACGGATTAATGGTATTTTACGGTATATGAAAGAATATCAATTATACATATATACAGATAAATAAATATCGGTACTATTCTGTTATCCTGTCGAGCAAAATACTATTGCCAAATTATAAGATTAAATGCCAATACAATAATGGATGATCGTGAATAACAATCCAATGACACTAAACACGATACACATGTTTAAAACGTCATTAAGTGATTTTTATTTTGAATTTTTATTTTTATTAATATTCTACTAATTCTTTGTCTTTTTTATTATTTAAAATAAAAATTATGCCAATATGTGTAATCTGCTATTAGTTTGGCAATTTGTATAATTTGGCGAAATCGGTCGACGGGATAACAGAGTAGTACCAATCATAATTAAAAGTCGTGGTTTTCTGTAAAATGTAAAAACCAATATGTTTGTTAATCTTTAATGATATCCAATTTTAAGCTTTTTTTGTTTCATATTAAAGTAATAGCAAAGATATTTTGTTTTATAAAAATAAAATTTAATTGCCCCCCCCCCCCCAAAAAAAAAGCGATAAAGAGTGTTTTGATGATTATACATTTTTTTATATCACAATTTTTAAAACCACGATGCACAATTTTGTGATCCTCATTGCAAAACATTCACAAAAACGTAAAAAGACTGTAACAGAATTATTCAATAAATTATTTAAGAGTAACACAGTTTTGCTATGCTTGAATTAAAACAAGTAGGTATAAAATTAGTGTATAATTTTACAAATAATTTCTTGTATCTTGTTGAAATATTTATTGATTTATTCATGCAAATACAGTCAAAGATCTATAATCCGTGCAACCATGATCCGTGTAACCGTAATCCGCAATTTTCTATAATTCGCATTACTTTGCAAATGTAAACAATGAATTAAACAGTTAAAAAAAATTAAAAATTCATGATCCAAAAATGATTTTTTTAAACAAATAATATAAAAAATGGAAAAAAATCATAATAAAACATTCATTTTTTGTTAATATAACTTTTATTTTGTTAACTGTAAAAAAAATGAATTACAGCATTACAAAACATATGTAATTATTTTTATTTAAATGCACTTATGTATAATTTTTTTAATAAAATGACTTTAAAAAGGCATTTTTTCGGATAGCGAATTAAATTAATTATTAGATTTCATATTATACTGAAAAAAGGATTAAAATGCTGTCTAGGAAAATTAAAATGATGTATAATCCATAATACTGTATAATCTACAATATTTCATAATCCGCACAATGTCCAACTTGTGCAGATTACAGAACTTTGAATGTATTTTTGTCTTATTTAAAAATGTGTTCGCATGTGCCCCAGTCATGCTCACAGTTATTCCTTCAGTGGGACGCATGTAAACAGACGAATTTGTGTGAATTTAGACAATTTCTAGAATGATGATGTAAGTTAGAAATTCTTGATAAGTGTATTTAAAAATTTCCCAAAAGAACAAAGTCTCATATAAATTAATTTTTATTCCAATATATCATAGTAATAATTTTGAGAAAAAGTCATAAATGTAAAAATTGTTTGCATGTGCCACCCTCTTTTTTCTACTGATATATATATTTATAATTGTATAGATTTCATACAGTGTATATATTTGTTGTACTTGTGATATTAAAACATAGCATTATATTGCATACACCTTTAAAAAAATTAAAAATGCATGAAAAATATATTTATATAATACACTATAGAAAATTTGGTACTTACGTATTAACGCCACCGCAGCAGAAGCTGTGCTAATGTGCCTATAAAGTGCAATCCTTGTTGTTTGCTGATTTTGATGCCATATTTTTAATGCTTTTTTAGTGCTTTTTTTTTTGGCTTATTTTTTGTGCTCGTAGGAGCAACAAGATTGCTTTTTTTGGTGCATTAGCGCAACTTCTCCTAGTAGCATTAATACGTAAGTACCGAAAATTTGGTTTAAAATAAAAATCCAAAAAATTGAAAATTATACAATAAATTAATTATAAAAAGTATGTATGCATAATTATTTTTCACCAATATTGTTAATTGTTGTTGTGACACATCCTTTCAAATGTTGCATGAAATTTATCATTTAAAAAAAATAAATTTTTATTCCTTTGACCACTGATGGTCAAAACATATTTTGACCAGAAAAGTTAAAACAGGTTTTTTCCCTGAACTTGGTGAAAATAAATATAGTACCCAACTTTGGCAGTAATTGATCTGCTGTGCTGGTTTGCAAGACAACTTTTATGAAAAAGGAATTCAAATTGTATAAAATTCAGTTCAGCACATTAGTTAAAAAATTTTATAAAAATTATAAAAAATAAAAAAGGTACTACTTGGTTATACCATTGACATATTTCGCCAAACTAAAAGCCAAGTTTTACATGTTGCATGATTTTTTAATAACGAAAAAACAAATAATTAGTAGAATAATTAATAAAAAATTAATCAAAATAAAAATGATTTAATGACGTTTTAAACATTTGTATCATATTTAGTGTAATTGGATGTGGCATTCACGATCATCCATTATTGGAATTTAATCTTATAGTTTGGCGATTTTTTTATGGTCGACGGGAGTAGTACCGAAAAAAATGTATAACTGGAATGCTTGACATTGTGAATGAGTATAAGTGATGGAGATGAAATTGAGTTGGGGCCGAATATATGGACAGCAAAGGGGTAAAAATCTTGTTTGAATATCATTTGGGAATATGCTAAACCAGTAATAGGCATAATTGAAAAAAAAACTATTTGGATGTGGTAATTCCAAAGCTTTCTTCTATTGCATACATGTTAATATTTCCAGAAAAGTGAAACATAACAGCGTCATTGGTTAGATAATTTACGCCAAAATCCTATCCTTAACAACTTATTTCAAGCTTAAACTGGATCTGAAATTTGATGAAAATCCGTGTTAAGTAGATTCCCTCAAATCCACAACCCTAAAATGCACAACTCTCTAAAATCTGCTTATAATTTACGGATGTAAGCAATGAAACATTCAGGTCAGATATTAGTATAAAAATTGAATTTTTTAGTTGTATATCAATTCCATGTATATTTTAATTTGCAATTTTTGTTAACATTAGTGAATTCATGTTTTTTTCATAAAGGAAGAATTAATTTATTTTTGAAAAAATTCAAGATATTGCTGATATTATTGGTAATCACAGTCTTCTTACCAAATATATTTATCAAGCTTTTTTGGTTATTAAGTCTGGCTAATCCTGAATTAAAACTTCCTTTTTTTATAACTTTAATCTAAACTAGTAATGTACCTTTATGAGGAAAGTCTCATTGAATAATTTAATAAAAATACATTTAATCTTTATAATGAATATTTAATCATACATTATTGATTATTAACTTGATCTTTACTTTTAAAATTTTAGTCATTTTAAAAATTATCTAATTTGTTATTATTTCAGTTTATTACTTATTTTTATATTTTTATTACATTGTGAGCATTCATTATAGTTTTGATTGCGTTATTAATTACATTCAAAATTTCTGGTCAAAAAATGCAAAGAAATCAATGACCAGAAATCCACAAAATTCTAAAATTTGCACAAGCTCTGGTCCCAAGCTGTGCAGTTTTGTGGGATTTTACTATATTAGTATTTAAGATAAAAAAAATCACAGAAATCGTAAAAAAAAATCTGGACAAAAGCGCCACCTTTACAGCGATTTACTCCAAAAATTGAAGAATGTGGAGTAACTAAATCTGAAGTTTCATGAAAATTCATGCATTAGTTCTTGAGATACAGCTATTGCGATAGTCGTGAATAATGCAGCATATCAATGCCACCTGTTGAGAAATTTACTTCAAAAACTAAATAATACTAATTTATATTAGGGATTAACTCAATCTGAAGTTTCATAAAAAACACTTGTATTTGTTCCTGAGATAGAGCTATTGTGATAATCATAAATAATGCTGCATATCATGTCACCTATTGGGAGATTTTACATTAAAATGTAATCAGAACCATATTACATCAAAAACTAACGGTATTTGAAGTTTTATGAAAATACTACTTTTAGTTCTTTAGATATAACTATTTTGGAAATCGTGGAAAAAGCACCGTAGCAGCACCACATGTTGGGCGATATACACCAAAAAGCTAATCAGATCCGGTCTATATCAAGATCTAACTGAATCTAAAGTTTTGAAAAATCCGCGCTTTAGTTCTTGAGATAAAACAAACACAAAATTTATGTCGCATACAAACAAACGCATAGACAGACATTTTGTAAAAACATGATTTTTAGAATCTCTGATCCTTAAAACGTGTAGATCCGTCGAAAACCGGAATTAAAAAAAATTCACGAATCCAATACTTATTTCTCGTCAAGATAGAAAAAGTATAATTACAATCATTCGATGAAATAAATTTGTAGCTTTTACCGCTCAAAGTATAGGAGGGTCCCAATATGGGCCTATGGCAGTGTCTACTGTTTGCATGCGCATATGTCCATATGCACCAGCATCTATGAAAAAGGTTGTTAGGTCATATCTAAGAATGTATACGTTGATAATTTCATGTATGAATTTTGTACTATTGAAGGAAAAGAAAATTGTAAAATTGGCTTCTTAATTCAGAGTTAAAACTTAGTGCAGTTTATTTTAAAATGCCTTGTTTATTATTATTTTTTTTGTTTATAGATTTAGTGGTAGATAAAACTGTTTTTCCTGAAACTCAGCAAGTCATTTCTTTGGATGAAAATGACAACGATCTCTTCTTGGAGATCCCTTGAAGAAGTTCCCGTTATCGTCAGAAAGTAATATATTCATCTGAGAAAATGTCATCTATTAGAGAAGAAGATTTTTCCTCCGATGAACAACACTTTGTTCTTCGAAATGGGGATAAAGAAAAACATTCCTTCATTGATACAGGTAAAAAAGTTTATATTTGTGAAGTATGTTCCAAAACATTTTCTAAGAAGTGTGAGCTAACAAGACATCTCTTGTCTCACACAGGTGAAAAACCTTTTGTTTGTGAAATATGTTTTAAAGGATTTTCTCAAAATAGTAATCTAAGAACCCATCTCCTAACACATACTGCAAAGAAACCCTATGTTTGTGAAATATGTTCCAAAGAATTTACTCGCAATAACAACCTAAGAACCCATCTTTTGAGACATAGAGGTGAAAAACCTTTTGTTTGTGAAATATGTTTTAAAGGATTTTCTCGGAATAATAATCTAAAACGCCATTTCTTGACACATACAGGTGAAAAACCTTTTGTTTGTGAAATATGTTCCAAAAGATTTTCCCATAATTGTAATCTAAAAGATCATCTCTTGATTCATACATGTGAAAAGCCTTTTGTTTGTGAAATATGTTCCAAAAGGTTTACTCGCAATAACAATCTAAGAAGACATCTTTTGAGACATACAGGTGAAAAACCTTTTGTTTGTGAAATATGCTTTAAATTATTTTCTCTGAATGGTGATCTAAGAAGCCATCTCTTGACTCATACTGGCGAAAAATCTTTTGTTTGTGAAACATGTTCCAAACGATTTTCCCATAATGGTCATCTAAGAGATCACCTCTTGACACATACAGGTGAGAAACCTTTTATTTGTGAAGTATGTTCCAAAGGATTTTCTGTTAAGAGTAATCTAAGAGCCCATCTCCTAACACATACTGCAAAGAAAGCCTATGTTTGTGAAATATGTTCCGAAGGATTTACTCGCAATAACAATCTAAGAACCCATCTTTTGAGACATACAGGTGAAAAACCTTTTGTTTGTGAAGTATGTTTTAAAGGATTTTCTCGGAATGGTGATCTAAGACGGCATTTCTTGACACATACAGGTGAAAAACCTTTTGTTTGTAAAATATGTTTTAAAGGATTTTCTCAAAATAGTAGTCTAAGAACCCATCTCCTAACACATACTGCAAAGAAACCCTATGTTTGTGAAATATGTTCCAAAGGATTTACTCGCAATAACTATCTAAGAACCCATCTTTTGAGACATACAGGTGAAAAACCTTGTTTGTGAAATATGCTTTAAATTATTTTCTCAGAATAGTAATCTAAGAAGCCATCTCTTGACACATACAGGTGAAAAACCTTTTGTTTGTGAAGTATGTTCCAAAGGATTTTCTGATAAGAGTAATCTAAGAAGACATCACTTGAGACATACAGGAGAAAAATCCATTATTTGTGAAATATGTTCCAAAAGATTTTTTGATAATAGTAGTCTAAGAATGCATCTAAAAAACATTCATATATGAGAAAAATCCATTTGCTTGTAAAATATGTTCGAAGGGATTTCCGAATGACACTAATTTGAGAACCCATCTCTTCACTCATACGGGTGAAAAACTTTTTGTTTGTGAAATTGAGTAAAACATTTTTTCATTTTTTAGAGTATGTTCCAAAGGATTTTTTGATAATTGCAATCGACTCACACTGAAGGAAAACTTTTTATTTGTGGAATATAGTCTCAGAAGCGTCCGCTAATAACCCATCTCTTGATGCATACAGATAAAAAACCTTTTTATTTGTGTAGTATGTTCCAAGGGATTTTCTCAGAATTGTCATCTAGGAAGGCATCTCTTGACACGTTACAGAAGAAAATCCTTGTGTTTCTAAGGTGTGTTACAAAAGATTTTCTAGACACTGTCAACTAGAAAGATACCTCATGATTTATACAGGAGAAAACCTGTTGTTTCTGTAATGTCTTTTTCAAATGTTACTTGATGACCATTATTTAAGGAAACTCTTGTGTCATACCAAATAGACAATACATGGAAATCTCCATTATTTTTATTTCCAAAATCGAGTATGAACCCTTTATATATCATTGCATTTACTATTATTACATTTTATGTTGTAGCATTTATTAATGAAATAAAAAATTGTACTTGATCGATAGCTTAGTTTTTTTTTATAATATAAAAATAGTTGTTCGGTTGAAACCAGCTTGCACTCAATTTCTACACCAGTTTTCGACCTAGGGTGATGGTGAAAATTTTATTTATACAAAAATTCAAAAATAAAAGTCGCTCAATAATGGAGAAATGAGAATTTAGCCTAAATTGCTTGTAATGTTTTATAAAAATTAGATAAAAGAGCTGGACATTTACGCCATGAAATGTTATAAATAGATTTCAAATACATTACAATGTTAAAAATATATTACAAATAGAAATAACATTATTACTGTTCAAAATGTTGCAAAATGTCAAAAACTATACAAATATTAAAGTAAATTTAATAAATGCAACGTTTCGATCTTTGTCTGAGATCTTCGTCAGGAAATACATCGTTATGATGTTGCCAAACAGAGTAAAGCCGCCTTGAAATTCAAAAGTTCATTATATTACCAGTTAACTATTGCTTCAACCAATAATAAACAGGAAAACATACATTGCCAACTTCTACCTAACAATAGTTTACTGGTGATATAATTAACTTTTGAATTTCAAGTTTTTGAATTTCATTTACTCTGTTTCGATGTTTTCCTAATGAAGATCTCAGACGAAGATCGAACTTTGCCTTTATTAAATTTACTTGACTGTTTGTATAGTTTTTTAATTTTGCAACATTTTGCAGCATTCAGTACAGCGCCGTGTGTAAAGGGGGGAGGGCGAAGGGGGCGGTCGCAACGGGCGCAGAAATTTAGGGGCGCCAAATTTATAGTACCAATAT
The DNA here is from genome assembly GCA_964019185.1 of Maratus speculifer. NCBI lineage: Eukaryota > Metazoa > Arthropoda > Arachnida > Araneae > Salticidae > Maratus > Maratus speculifer. The sequence continues at coordinate 7,110,629 of CAXHSM010001376.1, read as the reverse complement.
CATTTTGAGGTTGTTACAAGAAAAAGTTGAGGGAGGTGGGCGCCAAATTCACACTTTGCCCCGAATGCAGTTTTCTTTTCGCACCCTTCCCCTCTGATCCAGTAATCAAGTTATTTTTATTTTTCAAGTCTATTTGTAAAATATTTAATCATTAAAAATGCAATGCAGGAAATTTAGGGTCGTACAGACGGGAGTCATTTTTTCACCTTAGAATTACAAAATGTTTTGAAGAGTCCCTTCATGCCCCCCCCCCATCTCTCACCCAGAAAAAATAAATAAAAATTCAACTATTGTGTAGTCGCAATAAAAATAAATCATTCCAACGATATTTTAGTATGAATATTTAACAATAGATGTCAGTACTACAGAATAGTTCCTTTCACCTAAAAATGATAAATGTAGAGACTGACTGAATTTTTTTTTTCGGCAAACATTTGAGCTTCGCCGAGTGCTGAAAATTCGACCAGAGTGAAACTACCCATATTCCAAAAATCTTATTCCAATCTACCTAAATTTTCCGCACGACTTATCGATTTGAGCTGCATTGGTTCATACCAGACTCTCTATTGTTATAAACTTCTTTGTTTATAATCATTCATGATTGACTGAAACCGTGAGTGCAAACTATAAAGCAAATGGTGCATGTAGATCACTAAACATTTCCACTTGCTCGTTCAAAGCTGCAGACTTAACGGTCATAGAAAATATTTAGTCTGAAACCGCACAAATGTTTTGATTATTTTATGTGAAAGTTCCAGTATGAAAGGTGATCATTTATAAAAACTACTACCTTTGACAATAAAGTTCGGTGAATAGTCCTGTAACATTAATGTAAATGAAATATTAACAAAAATTACCATACCATCCTTCAAAATAGTCTTCTCCAATAACTATGCACCGCTTCGATTTGCTATACATGCCCTGAGAAATTTGCAAGAAGTCTTCTTTTGGGATGGAGTTCGAAACTTCGTGACGTTTCGTTGGATGTCAGCAATATAGTCAAATCTCTATCAAAGAGAGTTTGAATAGTGAAAATAGTAAGAAATCTGGAGGATTGAGATCTGGCGAGTATGGTGGATGTTCACTTTGCACCACCCCTCATGAATTTCTTTTTGGTGTCTTGCAAAGCTTAAAACCAAACCTTAAACTGATCTTTTGTTCGTTCATTTTTCTGTTCCCACTTAACCGGCGATAGGTATGGGGAAACGGTGCTTTTACCCCCGACCCCGACTTATCTCGGGGCAGATGGTTAAGTGGTTAAGAAACAACACACTGAACAAGCACTTAGTAAAGCACGTCTTACACAGAACACAAATGACGCTCAACTAAACAACGATGGGAAAAGATGGACAACACTTGCCTCTATGCAAGTGCAGCGTTTTGTTTCCCCAGTGTTGCCAGATCGGTCGTTCTGAAATCATTCACCGAACTTTATTGTCAGAGGTAGTATTATAAAAGATAAATAGAGGTGTATGCACTTAAAAAACAAATGATATTCATGTAGTTAGGAAATCATTCTGTGTCGTTGATGAATTTATTTTGTATGGAAATAAAAAGTTTTGGGTCTAAAGCACACAGAAAAGACTTGAAACGCAACTATTATAGTTATTTATATTTAGTAAATAGGTAAAATTTATTAATAATTATGCATATTTAAGAAATGCATATAAATAATTAACAATGTATGTAGTGATTCCTTTACAAACATTTTAAACATTTTAGTTTTTGTTTTCGGCCAAAAATAGGAAGATAGCGGAAATTCGGTTTCCATTTCCGTCTCGTCCTTAGAAACCTGTTTTTGTTGATCCTTAGATAAATTATTATCTTCTTAACCTGCGGGCTTCTTGACATGCACCGAGGCTTTTGAAACTCGTTCTTCGATGGAAGAAAGTAACTCGGCAAAGAAATCATTTTAAGGATATTTTAAATGAACTTTAATCAGTAGATGGTGTTATGGAGAATTGCTGATATTTTAAAAATTTGGTTTACAGTATAGAAACATACATCTGAAAACCAGTTATATAGAATGATACAGTGAAACCTCCTAAATAAGGGACATATCATTTTAAGGAACAAAACCTCCGGTCCCAGTCCCGTTGTATAGCATGTGTAATGTATTTACCTCTGAATAAGGGATACTCTATTTAAGGGACACTTGAAAATGAGATTAAAGGGACTGGTTTTTGATTTTCAGATAAAGAAGTAGCCTGTGATGAAAAGGAAAATACAGATTTTTGTGAACTTATCAAACATACACAGTCATGTTGATACAGAGGCGTAGACACAATTAACGACGATTTATTTATCCAGAATTCTGATTCAACATCCCGCATATCCGCATTGAAAGTAATGCTGAAAATTCTGAAAGTTTAGAATGAATGATAATTGTGAAATGAAGAACTTTACAAATGTTTTTTGGCTATTCTCAAATCCAAAAATGGCAACTTTTAAGACATAAGTCTTAATTTACTTTTATTCGAAAATGCTTGAAACTAGCTCAATAGGTAATTTTTTTTATTAAAAAATGAAAACACAGTTCAATTCCAAATCACTTCCGTAGTCAAGCATTCCAATTTTATATTTTTCTGTTAAAAATGAATTTTTTAACTTAAGAAAATATTTTAAGTTAAGAAAAAAATAAATTCTATGTCAAAATGTTTTCCGCTTGCTGAGTAGAGCAGTGGAAAGATTTGTTGTCTTAAAATACGCAAAACATTGGAATACTTTTTTGGGGGGAGGGGTATCGCTGGTAATGAAGAATTGTAAATACCGTAAATGAACACTTCAAAAGTTTCTATTGAAATTTGCAAAACAATCCCTTTTGATTGATTACTTCAAGTAAAATTCTTCCAAATGTTTTTATACTTTTTGCATGTACATAATACGCATAAAAATACAAATCAATGATTTTACATATCATTTAATAATTTAGTAATTAATTCTCTTTTCTTCCTTTTGTCTGATTAACGTAATTTATACACTTCGGATACATTTAAATTTCACCTTTGATGATTTGTTATTTTTGGAAATTTGGAGTTATTTGTTAATAATATGCTTAGGAAATGGCGTATTAAAGTCAATGCAGCAAAAAGTGCCGCCATGATTTTTTCAAAGAAAGCTATCTCCCCAGACACTAATCTTTCTCTCAATGCTGACAGCATACCCTGGGTCACCAACTATAAATACCTAGGTATTCATCTAGATTCCAAATTAAACTGGGCTAGACAGATTCAGGATGTACTTCTCAAATCTAATAAAGCCCAAGGTTCCCTCAAATCTCTGTTGGCTTATCACAGCCGTCTGTCAATTTCAAATAAATTATTACTTTATAAGTCCTTTATCAGATCAACCTTGACTTACGGGTCAATTGTTTGGGGATCGATCTGTGAAACTCAGATGCAGAAAATTCAAATCTTTCAAAATGCAGTTTTGCGTAGGATTTGTAAGGCGACTACGTTTGTTCGGAATGACGTCATACATGCTGATCTTAATATCAAGCCCATTGCTCAAGTTATCAAAAAACTTGCAATAAATTTTCATAGAGATCGCATTCTTATACCCAATGATGCGTTGCGATCCATCCAACCTTACAGTGTTAACGACACTCAGGGAAAGAAAAGACCGCTGGTCATCCTTAGTAGAGATGACGGATTTGCACCTCCATCGAAAAGAAGGAGGCATGAACCCCCTTAAACGCATCATTGTGGACTTTCCAAATTCAAAAATTCATTTTCGTTTTGTTTTATTGGCATCCTCCCACTAATTTAGCTAATGACGTCTTCCTGCCTCGCTTTTGGCACCGGGTAATATTTACCCTCCTAACTTGTTCCTAGTTACCTTGGGGATTAAAAAATTTAAATACTTGATTAATTTGTGTGATAGATAAAGTTTTGTTATTCTTTTTTAAGTTGTTTAATTTTGTACATAGAAATTTATTTTATTAATTGAAATTGCTTGCATCATTATGTTTATCTGTTTGCATCGTGTACTCCATTTCTATCATTTGCATTGTGTTACCTTTATACTTGTCACTGATTTCAATATTTCATTTGGTAAATTCACTCTACTGTGATTTAAAATAATTGAATTTTGAAAATTAAAATTACTTATATTATTGTACTGGTCAGCCCTTTCCCCCTCCCTGCCCTGGCGTGTCTCTAAAACTCAACTGCTCAAAGACCATCTATCGACAGCACATCATCTGCTCTTCACCACCGCAGCTGCCTGCGAGATGAACATTAGACTCTTTTTATCATCATGATGAACTCTGCTTAGATCGTCTCTTGTTCGATGGAAGTAAACGTGGGCATCACGCCCACGTAGGTATTCCAATACCAATCGCCTTTGAGCTTTATAATATTAGGTAATTTTTAAATCATCAGTTTATTAATCTGACTCTCTTTATTGAGATAAGTTAATGTTAACATATTTTCTATAGTTAATCTTCAATTAAAATTATTGTTGGTTTGATTTCGTGACTACAAAAAATTTTATTTGTTGCAACTTTCATTCTGCTGATAGTCATTTAAAGCATTATTAAATGTTTTACTTTGAGTAAATAATTTCATTTATTTATTTATTTGTAATTAATTCTGCGAATAATATTGAAATATAAATTTAAAAACAGCAAATTGGCTTGATTTTTTTTTTTTAAGTTTAATTATAAAACATTATGTTCCTCATAGGGATGCACCGAATATTCGGTATGTATTCGGTATTCGGCCATGTTACCAAATATTCGGTTAGGCCGAATATGAAACTATTTGGCCTGCCGAATATTCGGTTTAGGCTGAATATCAAAGTATTCGGCCAAGTCCAATACTTAATAAAGCTTTTTAAAACACATTTTTAAAAACTTTTCACAATTTCTACTTTTAACTGTCAATTTAATAAATATATTTAAAATAATATGAAGGAAAATCATATTTAAATAAAATAGAATATTTTTACATTATTTATTTGCTGTTTTTAAAGTATAACTTAAGAAAATTAACCATGAGAAGGATTAAAATGATGATTTATTAGGATTATCCTTAGCAGTGGCGAATCCAGGGACTAGTTTTTTTTTTTGGGGGGGGGGGACGATCTCTAGTGGTATTTAATCAACACATTCATAGTTTCTATTAGTTACGTCATTATTTACTGTTAATTATTAAATGGATATGGATTAATTAATGCAAATAAAATACTATAGAGTAAGATGAAGATAATTTTCCATCTGAAAAATGCAATGTTCGCTGCTAGAGTGGTAGCAGTAAAAAAAGTTTACAATCAAACATTTCTGTCATTCAATCTACCATTACATTTCTGTCATAGCGATCATTGCAGGTAGAAAGATTATCTATTTTCTGACTAATGTGAATGCTCCACATCGTTTTAAGATCTTCATAGACCAGAAAATAGGTAGCCTTTAAAAATAGAGGTAATATTTTATGATATTCTAAACAGTATAGAAGTGAAATTAGCTGTTGACGACTATTTTGGAGGACATGAAAATTCAATCTTTTGTGATGGCAAATGACTTTACAACATTGTTGGATGAAGCGAATTGAACTTCAAAGAAATTATTAAAAAAAATAAAACCTATTTTTTTAAAAAATCTCATTTTCCCTTTCATTTTGAGAACTTTTCAAATCAAACTCGGAAATTTTGGGGGGGGGGGGCGATAACTTAAGAAAATTAAACATGAGAAGGATTAAAATGGCGATTTATTAGGATTCTCCTTAGCAGTGGTGGATTCAGAGACTAGTTAGGCCAGCGATCCCCCCCCCCCCCCCCCGCTGGATCTGCACCTGCTCCTTAGGAATAAATGATGCGAGTGCAGATGCAAGTTTCTAAATTGTATTTAGTAAAAAAATCTGTTTCTTGCTTTTCTGAAATAAAAGTCTTTAAATAAGAACAAAAACTTTTGAGATTAGTAATAGCTATCAAGGCAGACAATTTGCATTCATGAAACCATAATCATAATCAACTTATTGAGTCATAAGTACATTGTATTTCATCTCACTCTAGGCCAAACTTGTGTTTTCGTTTGTTGCATTAACAATAAATATGATACTATAACTATATTTTCAACTCGCATGCTTTGATTTCTGTAAAATATGATATGATGGGAAGGATGGAAAATGTCCCCATTCATAATTAAAGAACTATGATCTAGATATTCCTTTTTTCAGAATTAAATTTAAAGTAATTATACTTTATATATTGAAAAAAAAATCTGTCATTAGTTCTTTATAAAGAACAATTATGAGACTCTAAATTTTTTCTTCAACCATTTTTTCATTATTTCTCTTTGATCTTAAAATGTTTGTTTCAATTAGTAGAAGAAATCATGAAATTTTAAATTTTATTAACTAAAAAAGTCTCATAATTGTTCTTTTTAAATAAATACAGAATTTTTTCAATACTAAATGTTCTTATAAAAAGCTCTTGTTTATCAAAATATAAGTTTCTCTTATTAAATATTATGTAAAATTGTTTTAAAAAGTAACATTTTAATACCTTGAAACTTTGAAATACAGTCGAGGATCTATAATCCGCGGATCCATAATCCACAATTTTCTATAACTCGCGTTACTTTACGAATGTAAACAATGAAATAAACAGTTAAGAAAATTTACAAATCAGTGATCCAAAAATGATTTTTTTAAAACAAATAATAAAAAATTTAATAAAAATCATAATAAAACATGTATTTTTTTAATTATTTTTTTTATTTTATTAACAGTAAAAAACTAAACTGTATTACGGAACGCACCTAAGCTTACTGAACATTCGAAACGCCGGCTTTTCATTCATTGCTATTTTAGTTTATGTAAGTTCAGGAAAGTAAATAACCAATGAAAACGCACTATTTTGTGTGCTTTTCGCGAGTCACAGTACCACTTGAGGGAAGATCGAATCATAGCGATCGATTGCAGATGTTTTTCCAACGGCATGAAAGGCAAACGATCTTCAATTACAGGCGAACTCTGATTGATTTTTCAAGATCCGATCTTTTGGGAAACTAAGCTTTAGCCACTGAGCTCGACATATAACAGGAGATCCGGCTTCCTATTTCCCAACGTTAACTCCCGCGGTCAGCGCAGATGAATACAGTGACGGCACTTTTAGCTGAGTTTTGGTTCGTATACTAGGCAGAAAGCGCTGTTTTGCTCATTGCCTACTATGTGAGCAGTTTATTTATTTTCTAATTTCTTTTAATTTTCTTGATATAATTATTAACCATATATCATGGTGAGCAGTTGTTCTGCTTACGGCTGTAAAAACCGTTGGACAAAAGAGGGAAATTTGCAATTTCACAGGTAAAATGCCTTTTTTTTACTCCTATGCACATGTTAACCAGCCACAAGTGTGATACAGTCGAACCTCGTTAATGTGAATCTCAAGTGGTATCGAAATTTTGTTCATATTAACAGTAATTCATGTTATTAGTATTAAACATTTGTATTCATTTTCGTAGGGGACTGTAAAAACAGTTTATGTTAAATGTAATCCACGTTAAACGTGTTTTTGTTAACGAGGTTTGACTATGTGCAAACTTTGTGAATGATAACTTTTTGTTTTGATTTATTTTAATTTCAAGTATCATTTTTTGTCTAGTGTTTAATACAAAGATTACTAAAATACTTATTGGAAAATATTTTGAGAAAATGCTTTAACATATATATTGGATAAATATTTAATAAAAATACATAAATATTTAAATTAATATTTAGTTAGATAGTTGGTGTAAAACATTATTCCATTATTGTTATTATTATTATTATTATTATTTTAATGTATCATCGTAATTCTACAAATTCATTTATTGTAACAATTATTGTTATAATTTTTTAGATGCATTTTAAAATTTTCTGAAAAATAGTGTATAATTATCGTACAGCTTACTTTTTAATTTAATATTTTCACGTTCATAAATTTATCGTTTATCTATAAAAAATGGTATTATGTTTATATTTGCACCAAATTATTAACAATAGACATGTCATTGAACATCAAAATATAGGGAAAAGTGGGGCACATGTGAACAACTTTTTACATTTTTTATTTCTCAAAATTTTTATGAGCTATTGAAACAAAAACTGATTGATATGAGTATTTATACTTCGTTTGTTCTTTTAGTGAAACTTTTGAAAACATTTATCAAGAACTTCTAACTTATCATTCTAAAAATTGTCTGAAATTGTTCACATGTGTCCAAGCCCGTAGCCAGGATTTCTTGATTTTTTTCTTCCAGGCTGAATCTTGAATATTTTCTGATCTGACAGCAGTAATTTGCATAATTTAAATCGTAACTAAAAAAAGTAAACAAAGCGCAATTTAAGATATGTACCTACATAATGATGTGTAACACCCATTAAAAAAAGAAAAAAAAACTTAAATCCAAAAAGAAGATACTTTTACATAAAATGACAACAAATTATTGCTAAAATATTAACATATTACGCGGGGGGGGGGGGGGGATATTGAATATTTGGAGCAGTCTCATAGTTTTTAGGATAACTGCTTCCTCTTCCCTCTAGATTTTGTTTTACGGCGATTATAATGCGCATTGAAACTATGAAAACATATGTATAAATACATTTATTATATTAAAAATTACCTTATGTTTTAATACTTCTGAAATTTTTGTGTTACTTAAAACCCCTTGATTAAAATTTGAAGCTTTATTTTGTTGAATTAATTTGTAAATTGTTCTTTAAAACTATAAACATAATGATAAAAACAAAGTATTCTTTCGTTCAGAAATGCTAAAATAAAAATACATATTCGAATAATAAAAAAGCCGGATAATTAAATGCCAATTTCAAAACAACATTATCTGCCGATTTCGAATGGATGTGAAAGATGGGGTTTATAAACAATTTAATTAAAAATATTTCTGCTAAATAAGTACTAATCGGGTAGTTCCTGTTCTTATAGATTACTTACTCTCATTGTTTTTATAATTTACTTAATTAGTGAAGAATAAATTGGGATAATAATAAAGAGATTTCTCCTATGTCTAACATTGAAAAAGCGGACTATTTTTTCTCTCTTGCCTACTATGCTTCTCCGGGTTGTAATTCGGCTAGCAGACGACTGACCGCAGAGTCGGACCTCCTCTTATATATCGAGCTCAGTGGCTTAAAACGTCATTAATGATTTTTATTCCATCTCTTTATTTGTATTTTTATTAGTATTTTACTAATTTATTTGTTCCTCTGTTATTTAAAATAAAAATTTAGTCAACATGTATAAGTTGGCTATTAGTTTTGGCAAAACTGGTCGATGGTATAACCAAATAGTACAGAAATTTGATTTTTCACTTATTAAATATTTAATAATTTTACTGCTGAAAGTTAACTGAAAAATTAACTAAAATTGTATATTTGAAAATCATGTATGGAAGAGGGTGCACATGTAAACAATTTTTATATTTTTGATTATTTCTAAAAATTACTATGGGCTATTGAAATAAAAATTGTTTTATATGATTATTTACACTTTATTCGTTCTTTTGGGTGCATTTATCCAGAATTCCTTACGTATATCATCATTCAAAAATTTGTTCACATGTGCCCCAGTGGAAGGGTAGTTGTGAACATACCTGGGATGTAAATAAATCTTTGTGAATAAAAACTGTAATAAAAACTAATTAGATTCCTTTCTTTATAGATTGTTTGAGTCAAGTGTAGCCAAACTGTGTTATTTTAAGTAAGTTATTGAATGATTCTGTTATTGTGTTTTTATTCAAAATGTGATGCAATATGTATCACAAAATTGTGCATCATGGTTTTAAAAATTTATGAGATTGTGATATAAAAAAATGGTGATCATCACAGTACTATCAGACACTTTTTTTGGCCAACTAAATTTTATTTTCATAAAACAAAACATCTTTATGTTAATGTGGGCTAAGAAAAAATAAATATGTTTAAAACTGGAAATCATTAAAGAATAACAAATATATTGGTTTTTACAGAAAGTCACCACGTTTAATTGTTATCTAACTTCCAATAAACTAAAACTGCGAAAAAATCCTAAAAATATTAAATTTATACTCAATATCCGACAAGGGTAATTAAATTCTAAATTAAAAAAAGCAAAAATGCATTCACAAACTTAAAAAATACACTTGTAAACTGTTCACATCTGTTCCCTTAGTTTCTATTCACAAGTGCCCCATCTCTCAACTTATGAACTATCTATCAACATAAAAAAAGTTATTTTTAACTGAAAAAAGAAAACAATTTTTTGTAGACTTACCTAAGTAATTCCATTATAAAATGTAATGCTAATATTCATATTTAAAAAAGGTCTAGAATTTTTTTCTTTTTTCAGTATCTTTAGAAGATTTCATTTAACCACTTCTAAAACAAACAAATTACAACAACCAGAAATCAAAATGGCTGATTATTCTGAAAATTAGGCCAAAATTTTGTGCCAATTCTGCCATTTATTGGTAATTTTATCCAATTGTTTGTGTAGGCCTGTATATCAATTTGCCTATATCGGCAAACATTTCTTTGTAAACCAAATGACATACAGCATAAAAATGCATAGCACATTTTGAAAGCACTTTTATACAACTCACGCTCATACTCATACCTAGCTCATATTCATACTATGCTCATACCTTTATAAATTCTTTTGTATATTTCAATACATAAACTATAGCATTTATCCTTACCATATAGTATGCATAAAATCAGTGAAACTTAAAAGTGCATATTATAATTAAAAATGAATTTCCTGCCATCATTGCCGATATACAGTATTTTGCATAGAATATACTCTCTGAAATCTTTTACATGGCCTTGTAAATGCTATGCTCACCATATTATACATGAAATAATTTATAGTCCAACTCGCCAATGTACAACAACTTCATTAATCATTTTGTATGGAATAGCTTAAAAGAATTAAAATCCAAACAATTTTTCTCTATTCCATTATGTAATATAATTCTTTTGTGGGGCTTTGTAAATAAAAAATAACTAATGTTTGCCCACATACTCTACAGAATGCATATTTTAATGCACTTTGTAAATGTATATGAAATTTTCTTGTGTTTGAAAGACAATAACATGTTTAAAACTTATCTGAAACTTTTTTTTTCTCATTGGCTGCAATGTAATGGAAAATTTTGATTAACTTTAGATAAAATAATGTGCTTCAAATTCCAAATTATATTAGTGCTAGGGCAAATGTAAATAACATCCAAAAATTTGAGGGCAATATAAGTATATTTATGAGAGTTAGAGTGTGGACAGACAGACAAACAAAAATCATAAACACTTTTCAATTTTGTTGGAAAGTGTTGAGAAAGTTTTTTCCTTTTTCCCATACCCTGTCTCTATCATATCTTGAGATCTCCCATTCACATTTGGAGACAAAGCAAAAACATAAAATAAAATTTAGATAAATCATTATGTATTGTTTATCAAAATCGAGATGCAATTTTAGCAGAAGAATTTTAAAAAATAAACTATGGTTGCTTAAAATCAAAAGAGAGAAGCAATTTTTTTTTTTTTTTTTTTTTTTTTCCAGGAATGAGGGGAGGAGGATACTTTAGTTTTCTACACTAGAAAATGATCCAAGCATGAAAATTATTATTTTGGGTGGAAAATTCGGGAATGTATTTTAGAATACCGAACAGACATTTGTTGTTGTTAAGGCAAGTTTCAAATCTAAACTTGCGACTTCCTGACGCCTTTAAATAATCAGTTTTAGGCCTATACACATACAAGTAAAAACCTCATTTACGAAAAAAAAGAGAAAGATAGAAAAAGCCTATGATAATGGATAACATTTTCTATTTTTTGATAAAGTAAAAAAATCTATCAGAAAAAGTTGTCAAAATTAGCATTTACAAATTTTTTTTGTAAATGTTCCAGAAATGAAATAATCCTCATGACACAAAAATTGCATATAACTTAAAAATGTCATACATTTATCAAAAAGTGTTGGTATCTAATGCATGAAATAAAAATCTTTAAAGTTAAAAAGAAAAAAAAATTGGAATTTAAAAAAATAATCTGTTGTATATTGTTATTATTAATATTGTGTGGCAACATCTTATTATGACCATATGGATGTCAACACTGTGTGTTGATGCGCATTTGTTATTTGCTAGCTGAAGTTTATCCTATTTAATAAATAAATATTATAGTTATTTAAAAATGTTTATGTTAAAGATTATGTGAGATTAGTCGACAGATGATTTAATCAGCTATGAAAATATATTTGAGAAACTTTTATGATTGTTTATAGTTGAATTTACACACACATACATATTATATATATAAAATCCCTCCGTGTATAACGATTCCGGGGTCAACCCATCCACGAGAAAAAACACTTATTGTGACCAATGACAAATTCCATTGTGAAACGTTATCTCCGATTTTAAAGGCTATCAATTTTTTGTCCAATGAAAACGTTCCAGAGTCGTAATGGAGCTTTCTCATTTGTCAGATTTACAGTTTGAGCTGTAAATGACGTCACTACATTTTACTGTGCTTTGAAATCTTTTCCCTATTTCAAACACAATATTCACACTGTTAAAAATTTGACTCATTTGCTGCAGCATCACTCCACCACTTTCATAGAAAACGATTACTTTGCTGTGTTATGAAGCATTCTCATTGGTCATAAAAGAGACATTCTATAAAAGCTGTGGAGTGACGCTGCAGTAAATGGGTCAATTTTTTAGCAGTACACTGTTAAAAATTTGACCCTTTTGCTGCATCGTCACTCCCCAGCTTTTATAGCATACACTGTAAGTAACACACACAAAGTAACCGTTTTCTATAAAAGCGTTGGAGTGATGCTGCAGCAACTGTTAAAAATTTGACCCATTTGCTGCAGCATCACTCCACTGCTTTTATATAAAGCGGTTACTTTACTGTGATATGGAGCATTCTCATTGGTCATAAAAGAGATATTCCATAAAAGCTGTGGAGTGACTCTGCAACAAATGGGTCAAATTTTTAACAAAGTAATACAGTAAAGTAATCATTGCTGCATCATCACTCCCCAGCTTTTATAGAATACATTGTAAGTAACACACACAAAGTAACCGTTTTCTATAAAAGCGTTGGAGTGATCCTGCAGCAACTGTTAAAAATTTGACCCATTTGCTGCAGCATCACTTCACTGCTTTTATATAAAGCGGTTGCTTTACTGTGATATGGAGCATTCTCATTGGTCATAAAAGAGATATTCTATAAAAGCTGTGGAGTGACGCTGCAACAAATGAGTAAAATTTTTAACAGTGTAATTAGTAAAGTAATCATTTTCTATAAAAGCTATCTAATGACGATGCAGCAAAACAGTCAAATTTTTAACAGTGTTTAATTTAAATTTTTTATCTAAGAAAAGCGAAGGTGCGTTTTAAATACAATATTGTTAGAATTTTTATACTCGTGTTGCTTTATTTTTTTTTATTATTTATTTATTTTTTTTACAGCCGTGAATGACTTCATTGTCACATAACGAATCACGATTGCTTACTTTTTATTGTTGACATTGCCGACCCAGTGGCGTGGTTGGTAGCAGCAGCTGCTCCCACACCGCTGGTCCCTGGTTCGGGTCCAGCTAGCGGCATGAGTGTTTGTGTTGTCCCTTTGTTGTGTAATAAATGTAATGTAATGGATTTTCTGTAATAATAAAATGTTCTGTATTTGTTTCTGTGTATTCTGGATCAATCGAGGCAACAGCCATTGTAGCTATAGGCTTCAAATCTCTGTCCACTCAAACTCAAATTGTTGACATTTGTTTTTGATCTTATAAAGTATTTTCTTTTAAGTATTATCTAATGGTATAAAATAGTTAATTCACAAATGTTTTAAAATAACATTGTTAGTGCATGTTTTGCATTATTAATGCATCTTAATTTGCATGTTTTTTGTGAAATAACTACTGTAATTTCGTGAGTGAAATTCATTAGCTGCATATTCTATGCCATTATTTTACCCATTCAATTAATAATTTGACTACCCTCTCATATTCGTCTGGAAATGGCCAAAATGGGAAAAAATTTTATACATTTTGGATATTTTTATTATTTTCTCTTAGTATTTTAAAATATTTTTTGTCTGTAGTTTCACAATGTATTCTTTTATAATTGATATTTTACCTTATTTTATTCTTTTAAAATTTATGCATTTACCATTTGTTCATTACAATCCCTCCCCATCCACCAGATAGTTTTGTTATAATTTTCAATGCAGATTTCTATTGAAATTTTTTTCTTTTTTTTTAGATTTTCCCCTCATGTTCAATCTTTGTATTTTTCAAAATTGTTTAAGCCTAAAGTGGCTATGACTGACCAAAGTTGTTGTAATGTTTTATCATCCTTTTAAAAATGGAAACACGTCATTTTGGCGGGCTATCTTCTAGTATTTACAGATTCACTTACGTTTTTATATCAATATAAATAAATAGCTTGTTTATAATGATACTTATAAATATTGTTAAAAAAAACAATGAGTAGATTTAAAAAAAATACGAGGGGAAATTTTTCCTTCTTCACCTAGTCCATTTAAGAGAAACTAGGGATACTTGATTCAATTGTTAGTTTTAGATATTCAAAACTTTCAATTTTGGTCTAGTATTTCGATGTATAGGGATTCTAGGCCCTATACATAATAGATTTGAGAGTATGATTCAAAATAATAAACAAAACACTTATAAGAACAATTGTTGTACATGCTCTTGTAGCTAGAAACATATACAAAACAAAATAAAAAATTCTTTCTTAAATATATCTATATATATATATATACAATAGACTTCCTGAAATCCGCACAGCTTCAGACCAGAAGTTGTGTGGAATTTAGAATTTTGCAGATTTCTGGTCATTGCTTTGTTTACATTTTTTAAATAATTTGAATGTAATTAACAATGCAATTAGAACTATAATGAGTACTTAGAATACAATACACTATTACAATAAGTAATAAACTAAAATAATAATAATTTAGATAATTTTTAAACTGATTAAAAATTAAAATATTAAAAGTAAAGGTCAAGTTCATAGTCAATTGTCTATGATTAAATTTTATTTTAAAGGGGAAATGTTTTTTGTAAATTATTGAATGAAACTTGCCTCATAAAGGTACTTCACTAATTTACATCAAAATCATTAAATAAGGATGTTTTATTTCTGTTTTAGCCAGACTTAATAACTATAAAACTTGATTGATATAAATATATTTGATAAGAAGATTGTGATTACCAATGATATCAGCAATTTCATGATTTTTTTCAGAAATAAATTTTTTCTGCCTTCATGAAAAAACATCAATTCAGTAGTATTAATAAAAATTACAAATTAAATTATGTATGGAGTTGAGATAAATCTAAAAAAGTCAAATTTTGTTGCTATATCGGAACTGAATGTTTCATTGTTTACATATGTAAATTATGGGCAAATTTTAGAGAGTTGCCGACTTTAGGTAGCTGATTTGAGGAAGTCTATTGTGTATATATATATATACAGTACACTCTCTTAAAACCACACAGCTTTGGACAAGAAATTGTGCTGATTTTAGAATTTTTTGGATTTCTGGTCATTGCTTTGTTTACATTTTTTAAACAGTGATTTAAATGTAATTAACAATGAAATAGTAACTATAATAAATGCTTACAATATAATAAAGTATTAAAATAAGTAATAAACTAAAGTAATAAAAATTTCCATGATTTTTAACAAGCAAAATTCATGTTAGTAATCAATAATGTATGTATAAATGATTATTATAAATATAAGATATATTTTTACTATGAAATTTGCTTTATAAAGATACGTTACTAATTTACATAGAAATCATAAATAAGGAAGTTTTTTTCAGGTCTAGCCAGACTTAATAACCGAAGAAGTTTTATAAAGTCAAATTTTGTCCCTAGATTTGAACTGAATGTTTCATTGTTTACATTGGTAAACAAAGTGCGGATTTTAGAGAGTTGTGAACTTTAGGGTTGCAAATTGAGGGAGTCTACTATATATAACATCAGAGTTTACAGAATAGTAAAAAAAATTTGAAATAAAATTTGCATAAAAATGTGTTTTGTCTGATAGTTTAAAAACTTACAAAATGATTCCATTGTTCTTTTTTTGCCATGTGGTCAGTTAACCGAAAGAAAGGAAATGATGCCATTTCCAACTTACGATAGTTTCTCAATTCTGAGAAAACTGCCTTCAGTAGAGTATCCCAGATAGCTCCACTTCCCCTTCTACTAAAAAAATACCCATGTTTTTAGCAACACTTTACTGATTCTTCTTAATTAAGATCATATTTTTGTAATATTTTAAATTCACATGATTTTAAAAGTAAATACATGTTTCTGATGGCCAATTATTCATACGATGGATATGAGACCGAGGGCTGGTGTTCTGTGTGTGTGTGTGGGGGGGGGGTGGTCTTTTCAGGGAACCTAACCCATATTGCAAGGAAATCAAGGTAGAAAAAAACTCCAAAGAATTAGGCCAATGGGCACAGTTGGGTTCAAACTCAGCACATTGTGTTTACCAGCTTGAGATGCAGAACCTCTTGTTTAGCTAAAAAAAAAAGGAATATAGAGGTCTGGGAAAGTGTTTCTCTTTTGTTTTACTGTATACCTGGTTTTTGCATATAAAAAAATTTAAAGCAAACCTGTAAATATTTAATGTCTAGAAAATTCCAGATCACTTAAAAGAAATGTGTTTCGTTTTAGACATTATCATCATATCAAATAATAGTTTTCATCACCTCTATTGATATGTTTTGAAATCTTTGATTTATGTTTAAAAATATTATTTTTGGATTTAATGAAGCATGCCTTCCAGATAATTGATAAGAGGACATTTAGCTATTATGTAAGCTTATTTTTAGTCATTTTCTACCCCTATCACTCCCCTTTGCTAGGAAAAATAAGCTAATGCTTGAACCACCTCCTCCCCCTTTTGCTTATGTAAGATTTTATGACATTCAACATCAACACTGTTTGCTATAAAAAAAAAATCACAGTTAGCGATAAATCACTGTATTAGCCATAAATAAACAGATATATAGCAGTTATGGTTATCAAAGGAAAACAAAATTAGTTTAATATATTGTTGTACTTATTGTATTAAACAATTCATAGAATAATAAATAGTTTTAATATGTTATTATTTAATACACTACCCCCCTCCCCTTCAAAAAAAAAACCCTTAAAGAATACAAGCTTAAACTTATTTAAGCACATGATTAAAAAATTTAATAAGAATCATAGGAATATTGTGGGTTTGGCATTCACATTTCTAATCTGGTAAGTACAATGTTCCATTAATAGGGAAACTATTACATCTATGCATAAATAATTCATTAAAAAACAGAAAGCATAAAAAGTATGCAAATCAAATTTACTTTTGATTTTTGAAATCTTTTTTTTTTCTTTATACAACTGCAAGCTTATCTAGATCAGAAACATTTTTCTACTGAAAATAGGGTTACCATGACTTCATCTTGTGTGTGATGGATGAAATGTTCAGAATGATGCATAAAGATAAAAACCAACTGTACCATTCTATTCCAATCTACCCTATTCTTTTGTCTGAAATCATCTTGTATAAATCAAATTTTATATTTGATTTATACAAGAAGTAAAGTATCCCTATTCATTAATGTTATTTTTATAATTTATATTCATTAATTTTCCTATCATAAATTTTTAGAATTACAACAATCTTCCATTAGTATAATTTAGCAAATAGTTTGGTGATTTGTGTAATTTGGCGAAATTGTTTGAATGGAGGACTATAATCTTGTAGGAAATATTTATATTTACTGTTACAATTATTTAAAAAACTTTATTTGCAGTCAGGTAAGACATTAGCAGTTAAGATGTGATCTCAAATACAGGACTCCGAAATAGTTCCCCCTTTTCCCCCAAAGTCACTTTTTATGCATTTTGGTTCCCTTAGTTCCCCTTCAGTGACTAAAAAAATTCCAAAAAATAAAAAAAAACTCTAAATATTAGTAAAAGCTCAAAAATTGCAGAGGACAAAATTTATTTAAGTGGATTTAAGCATTGTAATAGCTAGAATTGTTTCACAAATCTTAAAAAATACAAATTTTAAGAAATCTCATTAAAATTCCTAAAAAACGCAACTTTTGTCAAAAGACCCAAAAAAGAATGTAAATTTTTCGAGACTGAAAAAAAAAACCCCGTTAATTTTATCAAGCGATCACAAAAGAGTACTAATTTAATCAAAAGACTGGGGGGGAGTGAATTTCTTCAAAGGACCACTGAAAAAACAGGCAGGTTAGTGCAGGGAGGTGTATTACCCTCTGATATGACTTTTTTTCCTACTCATAATCATCCCTGGAATTCTCCTATTTTTATCAACTACAAAACAAAAAATAGAGCAGGCTTCTCTTTTATTATGCACTTTCCATTTATCAAGGATAAATTTGTTTTAAATGAGGGCATGTAATTAGTTTTTATCACAGTTTTTATTTACTTTTTTTTATTTATACATGTGTTCCGATGTGTCCCAGGCATGTTCACAACTACTACCCTTCCAATAGGCCACATGTAAACAAATTAGACAATATTTGTAATGATTATGTAAGTTAAAAATTCTTGATAAGTGCATTCAGAAGTTTCACCTAAAGGACAAACGAAGTGTACACATTCATGTAAATCAATTTTTATTCCAATGTCTTAATAATTTTGAGAAATGGTTAAAATTAAACAAATTGTTCAGATGTGCCACCTCTCTCCTACTAATTTTTATTATTTTATATATTTCATACAGTTTATATATTAATTGTACTTGTGAAATTAAAACACATTTCTGTATTATAAAACTTAATTTTATATACACCTTAAAAAAAATATATATTTACATAATAATATACTACAGAAAAACTTTGATTTAAAAAATATTTAGAAAATTGAAAATTATAAAAAATATGTATGTAGAATCATTTATCCACCAATATTGTTAAATAATATTGCCAAAAAATCTTTCAAATGTTGTTGTTCAAAATGTTGTACTAAATTTATTATCTAAAATAAATAAATTTTTCTTTCTTTGACCACTGATGGTCAAAACATATTTTGATATTCGCAAGTAAACTTTTCTAAAAAAGAATTAGAAATGTATAAAATTCAGTGTCAATTCTTAAAAGTTAAAAAAATTGTGAAAAAAGTCTATATAACTTGAATACTTGACAACATGAATGAGTATGAGAAGTAGAGGTGAAATTGAGTTGGGGCTGAATGTATGGACAGCAAAGAGGTAATAATCTTGTTTGGATATCTTTCGAGAACATGTCAAACAAGTAGGCGAAATTTCAAGAGGTGAAAAATTAAAATTACCAATCGTCAATGAAATAAATTTTTAGTTTTATCAGTCCAGATATGGCAGTGTCTACTGTATCGCTTGTAGTCTGCTATAATGTGTACGCATATGTAGCTGCATCTATGAAAAAATTCTTGAGTTAAATCATACCTAAGAATATATATTGTGATAATTTAATGCATTAATTTTGTACTGTTTAAGGAAATGAAAATTGGAAAACCGACTACTTAATTCAGAGATGAAATTTAGTGCAGTTTATTTTAAAATGTCTTGTTTATTATTTTTCTTTCTGTTTTCAGATTCAGTGGTAGGTAAAACTGTTTTTTTTTCTGAAAATGAGTGAGTCATTTCCTTGGATGAAAATGGCAATAATCTCTTCTTGCTGATTATTTGAAGAATTTCCTGTTTTCGTTTGAAATCAAGCTTAAATTCATTTGAGAAAATGTCATCGTTTACAGAAGAAAATTCCTCCTCCGGTGAACAGCAGTTTGTTCCTCGAAATGAGGATAAGGGAAAACATTCCTCCACAGATACAGTAGACAAAGTTTTTATTTGTGAAATATGTTTCAAAACATTTTCTAAGAATTCTGACCTAAAAAGACATCTCTTGACTCATACAGGTGAAAAACCTTTTGTTTGTGAAATATGTTCCAAAGGATTTTCTCAAAATAATAGTCTAAAAAGACATCTATTGACACATACAGGTGAAAAACTTTTTGTTTGTGAAATATGTCCCAAAAGATTTAATGATAAGAGTAATCTAAGAAAGCATCTCTTAAATCATACAGGTGGAAAACCTTTTGCTTGTGAAGTATGTTTCAAGGGATTTTCTGACAATAGTAGCCTAAGAAAGCACCGCTTGACTCATACAGGTGAAAAACGTATTGTTTGTGAAATATGTTTCAAAGGATTTAATGATAAGAGTAGTCTAAGACAACATTATTTGACTCATACAGGAGAAAAACCTTTTGTTTGTGAAATATGTTCTAAAGGATTTTCTCAGACTGGTGTCTTAAGAAGACATCTCTTGATACATACAGGAGAAAAACCATTTGTTTGTGAAATATGTTCCAAAGGATTTTCTGAGAATGGTAGTCTAAGAAGGCATCGCTTGACTCATACAAGTGAAAAGCCTTTTGTTTGTGAAATATGTTGCAAAGGGTTTTCTGATAATAGTAATCTAACAAGACATCTCTTGATACATACAGGAGAAAAAACATTTGTTTGTTAAATATGTTCCAAAGGATTTTCTCAGGACAGTGATCTAAGAAAGCGTCTCTTGATTCATACAGGTGAAAAGCCTTTTGTTTGTTAAATGTGTTCCAAAGGGTTTTCTTGTAATCATCATCTAAGAAGGCATCTCTTGACACATATATGATAAAATCATAGTGTTTCTGAAATGTGCTTCAAAGAATTTTCTAGACATTGTCAACTAGAAAGACACTTCGTGGATACAGAAGAAAATGCTTTGTTTGTACTATATGTTTTCCAAAAGATTAGCTGATAATCATTTATTAAAAACATTTTTTCTCATAAAATAGTTACCCCTTAAAAATATTTTGCTTTTTTTGTCGTTAAAATTGAGTATGAACTTTGTGTTCTGGGTCACATCTATTCTGTTTTAGCATTTAGTAATAAAATAAAAAACTGTAAAATTTTTGCATAATTGTCACAGGTGTCATTTTGATAAGAAACAAAAAACTCCAGACCTGTTCATTAATTTTTAGTAAAATCTTTTGATAGTTTTCATTTTTGTTATTTGTAAAGTAATTTTGTACTAAAATTAAAACATAATCTGAAATGAAAAGGATAAACTGTACCTCAACATGTTACACGATAGGAATGGCTTTATTGAAGTAACACTTTTGAAAATAGAATAGAAGTATTTTAAAAATACTTTTTGTGTAAAAAAACACTCATTTCTTAAGATTTCTTAAGATTTATTCAAAGGATTTAGATGAAGCATGCCTCATTATCATGTATTCTTTGAACCCAGCATGAGCTTGGCATTTTTCTAAAAATATACAAATAATTAATTGAATACTGATTCTGAATGTTTAGTCAATTCATAAATAATAATTTTATAATCTAATCAGACATGCATTTTGTTTCAAAGGTCTTGTTTCTTTTGCTTCTTGTTTGTGTCCTACATCATCAAATACAAAATTTTTTTATGACGCAGCAATATTTAATCCTATCATCTCTATAATAATAGCCTAATCATTTGACTATCATCAATAGTTCCAGGCTGACTGACCACTTTGCTTTTTTTTATACATCAAGCAACCATTTTGCTACTTTAGCAAATGCCGGGAATAAATCATCAAATACTGTTCCATCGCTATGATTTCATTTATATTATAATAGTCCAAATCATAGAATCATAAAATAGTCCAAAACTGTCATATATATCTTCGATTTTCGTATGCAAAGCTTCCTTTTGATTAAAAAAGCGAAATTTTTTTTTAATAAAACCGCATCAAAGTTACGCTGATCGTAAAGATTTTTTTAGTACTTTTATGTTAGACAAGCATAATTCTTGCTAATGCAATTTTTCAACTTATCAGTTAATATTTTTTATTTTTCGCATGATAAACTAAAAGAATGATTTAAAATATTTCAATGAAAGAAATGATTAAAATATTTCAAGAAGATTTAAAATATTTCAATTTTAAATGTAAGTCATACATTTAAAATAACAAATGAGTGAAAGGATTACATTAAAAAATTAATGTAATATGAAAAAAATACGACAGGAATAATGCTTGGTGATTTATCACTTGGGCCTGTCTAACATAAAAATACCGGGTTATCCCGGGTTATATAATTTTACCAGATTATATAAATCGCCTAACTGCTCGCCAGATTATACAAATTAATACATTTTTTAAAAAATACAAATAAAACGTTAACTTAAAAATCACCTGATGATGCAGCAAACATAAAGTGAACGTGACATTCATGGTCAGTCACTATTGGCATTATAATTTGGCGATAATTTTTCTTTTATCGACGATGTAATCTAGTAGTGCCAAATATCGAATTCTTGATTTCTCTGTCAGAATTTTCTGGTTTGGTCAAGGACTGAGCAAGTAAAATATAAATTAATTTAGTAATGAAAGTAGCATGATGCAGTGCTTAGCATGTATTTAAAGAAGACCAAACTGGTCGCCAAGGGAGGATATTTATGTATCATAATATGGCCATATGTTGTGTGTTTGCAAATTTTGTCTCAAAAAACATCTCTGATACAGTCTGACTTATTTTTTGGGTCCTGCCATTTTGAGGTACGAGAAGATCATTGGGATAGATCCCACAATTGGGAAAATTCGATGATTTAGTGAGTTTGGTGTCACTATGAGTCATTGTATTTTAGTGGGAAAACAGATATTAAGTTGTTGAAGAGTTGCCAGCAATAAAATTTGAAAGCTGGCAACATTTTGTCTGATTTGGCATTTTAATTTCAAGATTACCAATGTCAATAAGATTTGGCATCAAGTGAAACAATGTCACCAAATTTGGCACCAATCTATAATTGTTAGTCTTCTGAGAGTATATGGTTTTATAGAGTTTAACTCAGAGCTAAATTTTTAACGAGCTATGCCCAGTCTTTCTCGCTGTTATGTTATAATATAAGCAAATGTTTGTGAGTGTATACAAATTTCATCCACAAAATAATTATAACCGTTTTCGCTAAATTTCCAAATTGATTAAAAAGAAGTACCTCCTAATTGAATTAATTTTAAATAAATTTTCAATTTAATGGTGCTGCTATCTGTGTTTTACAGAAAAAGATGAAAGATTTAATAATTATAAATCATTTTTTTATTTGTTTATTAACCCTTTATAGTGTGACAGTACTTGTACGTACCATTAAAGAAAATTCAATGTAAAGTTCACTTATTTCTTCTATACCCATAAAAGCATATTACACTTTTCATACAAAGTAATTTGCCAAATCCTGTTTTAGAAAGCGCAGGTGAACCGTCGAAGCCTCACTATTTTCCAATGCGGTTCTTTTCTCGACCATTTACAAAGATGTCGCTTTTCTCCTTTTAAAAAATATTGTACGAAAAATTTGCAACTGCAAAACAATTTTCTTTTACAGGTGGCATCATAATGCCTTTATTGACATCATTCTGTTAAGACTTGCAGGATTCGCATAACAGTATTTTTTGTTAATGAATCTCATTATTCTTGTATGTATTTTGCAAGAATAGCTCTCACTACCGATATATTAAATGAGTTTTAATTTTAAAAGATGATTTAAAAGTTTAAATTATTGTCATCCATGTTGTTCTGAATATCTCAAACATTAAAATAAATAATTATTTATGGGGAGTATTTATTTATTTATTTATTTATTTTTCAAAACGAAATCACTTATTACATGGATTGTCAACCAATTCATTTAAAAATCAGCAACTCATACAAAATAAATAAATAAAATAAAATAAATACGTCTTGTGAAAATCCAGAAAGATATAAGCGATATGAGTTAGCTAATATTCCAGTTCTTTCTATATACAACTGGATGATAAGGAATTCTTCACAAATTAACATTGTTACTTTAATATTTTTAATCTAATTTTCATTTTTACTTTATCTTCACAAGAAGAAAGCATTGGATTCGTTAAAATTTTCGAATTCCGGTATTTTGAAGAATTGACAAGGGTCAGAGATTCCAAAAATATGTTTTTACAAAATGTCTGTCTGTGTGTGACATAAATTTTTTGGGCGCTCTATCTCCAGAAGTAATACAGGGAATTTAATAAAAAAATATATTTAGATACTCCCTGATATAAATTGATGCTGATTATTTTTTTTTTGTTTAAATCGCTCAACAGGTGGCGTCGCTATACTACCTTTTACAATTTCTTCAACAACTCTATCTGAAGAACTACTGCATGAATTTTCGCTTAACTTTAATTTCTGTTATTCCTTGACATGAATGGATGCCGTTTGCATTTTTGTGTAAATCATTCAGCAGTTGGCGCTGCTGTGCTGTATTTTTCAAGATTTCTGCAATAGTTTATCTCAAGATTTAATGCATGGATTATCATGAAACTTCGGATTCCGATAATCCTGGATATGAAGTGAAATTATTTACATTTTGATATGAATCACCCAATAGGGGGCGCTGTTATACTCATTTTCTCCGATTTCCGTAATAGCTCTAGCTCAAGAACGTAGGCTTGAATTTTTACCAAACTTTAGATTCAGGTTTATCAGTATTATTGCTCATTATATTTTAGTGTAAATCGCACAACAGACAGCTTTTTTATCCTGCATTTTCTGGATATCCACAATGTTTTAAATGATTTTTTTTGTATTGGATAGCTGAGATTGATATAAATGCAGGCCGTTTTTTTACTCTTTCGATTTTGATTCCGAACCAAACCGTTTCCGAAAATGAAAGCGTCCTCATAAAAAATATATGTAAACAAAATCATAAAACGGACTGCATACAGATCGTCTTAGCTGCCCAAAGCTTAAAAAAAATTAAAAATATAAAAATGTAACCGAGATATCTTTATAAATTTCTTCCTTAGGTGAATGGGTCTTTTCATTTGAATGAAGTAGCCTCTTAAACAGAATTCTGTTACAGGCATGTTCTTTTTCACATGTTTTACTATACTTTAATTCAGGTTCATTTTAACAAGCCTAAACATGTACTATTCTTTATCAAAAATAAAATTTAATATTTAGAGTTAGAATAATAATAATTTAAAAATGCATGCAATTTTTGTAAAAAAAAAACTTTTTGCTAAGACTAGATTTAGTGATCTTTGAATGGACCAGGGTAGACCAAAAGAATGATTTTCATACGGGGAGTGTCAAAACCGGGACTTATTTAAAGCCCGTCCAGTTTCGGTTCGATACGGAGAAAATAAATTATACACGGTTCGTTCCTTCAGAATAAAAGGCTCGACCCAGAAACTATAACTAGGTCTGGTCTGAGACTTCAGGAAAAAGTAGTGTCCAGACCTTGTCCAAGGACGGGTTGGTAAAGTCAAGCTTTTTTTCAATATGAATCATTTGTAAGGTTTAAATTTTTTAATTTTATCATGTAAAAAACAAAGCATTGTAAAACATGCCCAAACAAGATCAGAAGGCGCTGCATAAAATTTCCATTTTAGACGGGTTCTGATCTTAGCAGTTACATTTGTTGGGAATTCATTTTGTCATAACTTTTTTTATTAATATTCAAGCTGGATTCTGTTTTATACATTTTCTGTTTGTGCAAGGTTTTAATGAGTACTTTTGACTAGTTCTTTTTTCACAAAGAGGGGAGGGGGGGAATACGAAATCAGAAACAAGTTAAGATTGAGATAGATTGTTATCGTAGCTGGTATATACGTGATTATAACATTTCACTGTATAAGGAAAGATTTCGTTATGAACAGGAGCCATATTCACAGATTGGTACAGTAAAAATAATTTTGCATGAGCAAAATGCTCAACTATTAGAGTCAGATTTAACCATAAGGTATAAATCATGCAGTTACAATTCTCAGTTGAAAACTTTATTTTCCCGATTTTAATAAAGATTAGAATCCTGAATGCGTTGGGTTGTCTGCAGCCCAAACTCGAAAATCATACTTGAAGTCAACCCAAAAGGCCAGCAGGGGGATCACCAGGGCAGGGATTGACCCCCTTCCCCAAATTTTTATCTAGATGTAGCAAAAATGGCATAAAATGCGCATAATAAAATAAGTTTTAATACAAGCATCTTCGTTTTATTATTTTGTTTCATCTCTTCGTTTTATTTTTGCATTTGTTCTTTTAAAAGATCCAGCAAAGTAAATCGTTTTATTAAACGAAGAAACTGACGTTAGAATTGCAGCAATGTTAATTTTTGGGGAACGAAAATATTTTCAAAAACTTTGTTTCTTTCCACTTTCCTTGCGTGAGAAAACGGACTTCCTTGACCTGAGTGTAAGGTCAAGCTTGTGTCTGAGGACGTGCGGACACACACAACTACTTTTTGCGGTTAGAAGTTGGCATGTTTTATATTCGCAAACGGCGCGTTTTATGTTGAATGACTTCTCCATTTCAAGGAAGGAAAATTTCAGTCCAATAGTAGGACAGAGATCTTTCTCTTAAGGCTGTATTTCGATTCAAACTCCTTAATTTCCGTTTTATTTTTAAATTCATTTTTGCTCTTTTATACATCATTTTGACAAATTGTCTTATTTAGAAAGTGCACAAGGTACCACAACTGTCGAAAATTTCATAAATGCAAAAAATATTGCAAAAAAAGCAATCAAAAAGGCATTTTGAATCGATTTTTCCGAAGCGGCAGATCTGAGAACGAAAAAAAGAGTCATACTGAGAAGATAATTGTTTATAAATCAAATTCTAATGAATGGAGCGTAAAATAAATCACACAGTACCTTATACGTCTTTTCAAAAATCCCCTCAGCAAGTTTTGTGTTTTTACTTTTAAAAATGTGTCTGAAATTGTATCAGAAAATGTCGAACTGTTGATGGTGGAGAAGCGTTTTTTTAATACACCCTTAAGTAGGGTTGAGATAATTATCTCGTGAACCGACGCGGTGAGCGTCCCATCTTATGTGCATGTATTTGAATAACGGTAACATAATAAAATGCACGTCGTCTTTATTTACGAAATAATAAAATTAATTCAAGAGAATAGTATTTAACAGAAAAATTTAGAATATCAAGTGATTTAAAATATCAAATGAATATTATTTAACAAAATATTGTTTATATTTTGAATAACAGTTGGCAGTTCTAGCAAAATTCCATTTAATTTCACCAGAAGTTATTAAGAAATTACAGATATACATTAACTATTTGTTTAATATATAACACAATTAAACATTTTACTTACAAATTTGGAGTTTAAATTTCACTAAATGCTAGTTGTAATGTTTATGTATAAAATTTTTATCTATAGAAAAATTTTTAATCAAAAATAAGACTTATTCCATAGGGAATTAATTTTTTTAATTGTTTCTTTCTCAACTCTTTATTCTGTTTTTCGGCTTTCACATAGTACGTTTCACATAAAACATTTCCGCGCTATATCAAATTATGATGCAAAAAAATGAATTTATGAACAAAATAATTACACAGTCGTGTAGAACACAATGTTAAAATGATGCGTGTAGTGTGGACAGCGCCGCTATGTGGCGTCAGAGTCAACTTTCGTTGAGAGATGCCATAGGAGAAGTTTCTAGCATAGCTAAATATCCCTTTCAGTGGTTTTTACTGTTTCAGTTTTTCCCATAGGACTGTTTTTTTTCTGTGTGTGTGTGGGGAGGGGGCGTTTCTCAATTTTTTAATGTAATTTGTCTATTGAAAGTTATGCTTCATACATTACAAATCTAGCATAAAAAATTCTCTCCCGTCATTCTGGGTTACATTCTGGGGACTCATAATGGTTTAAAATTTAAATTTCTCAAACTTCGAGCTTTTCACCAAATCAGCATCTGAAAAAAATCGTGCCAATGTGGTGTGTGTATGACATCTGTGCCATCTAAATATTCAGTCTTTTTTTAAGTCAACTCCAGTGTTACATTTTTTCAGTGACAGTTTCTGCCCGGACAACGCCTGGCATGTCCGCTTGTACGAATTAATTTTAGTGAAGATATTTTCTTATTCTTAAAGGTGTATTCGAAAAAATGATTTTCCACTTTCAACAGCTCGCAATTTTCCAATGCATTTTCAGGCTTATTTTTTAAAGTAGAAATATGAAACTTGCCGAGAGAATTTTTGGAGTGATGTACAAGGTGCTGTGTGATATTATTTTTCGCTGAACTAATTAGAATTTGATTTATAAGCAATTATTTTCTCAGCATGACTCTTTTTCTCGTTCGAAAATCTTCCGCTTCGGAAAATTTGTTCCAAAACGCCGTTTTTGACAGCATTTTTTTTGCAACATTTTCTACATTTATCAAAAAATCAACAATCACGGCACCTTGTGTAGTTTCTGAATAAGAGATTTTGAAAGTTTGGTGCATTTCAAAGTAAAAATAATTTGAAAATAAGCAGTTTTTATTAGAATACACCCTAAATATTCACTGTACAAACATGTTCGTACTTGTTACATATTATTACTAATATTAAAAAATGCTGTGACGAGCATTTAAGGCGCAACACTAGGCTAAGAGAAAGACCCGGATTATAATGTAAAGTCTATGGGGGCGTTCTTTTCAAATATTTCGTCCAAATTTTAATATTTTGACATGATTTTTTTGCACAAGATAGCTGAGCATGATCCACAACTGGCTTATTTTTACTTTTTTAGTTTTAGTTTCAGATTTAAAAAAATTACTTTAACTTTCGAAACCGGTTCTGAAATTGAAACTATTGTAATACATAAATATATAAGCAAAATCGAAAAAGGTAAACCTAGGCCAGTTGTGGATCGTTCTCAGCTATCTTGTGCGAAATAATCATGTAAAAATATTAAAATTTGAGCGAGATATTTGAAAAGAACGTTCCCATAGACTTTACATTATCATAAGAGTCTTTCTCTGTGTCTAGTGTGGAGCCTTAATATGCTTTAAGTATGAAAAAAAATTTGACAAGTGCTTCTATTAATAACTCACATCAATGCCAACTTTGAAAAAATCACATTTGTGGTACTTTAGTCGAACTTTCCATCACGCTTTACATGCCGACTGCACTACACTACAATAAATTTTCTCTGCATTTCTACTCCCCAGGCGTGCTTGGTGGCACTACATTGGTGTGATACGCTACAGGAAATAGGCTTTTGGTAATATGTGGCCTACTCTTACACTCATGTTTAACGAGCTGCACCTTTACTGGGTACGTTTTTACATTTTCTATTTTTAAAGTAATTGTGACTGATTTGTTTTCAGGGAAAAGGCCCAAATAGGATTTTTTTAAAGTTGTCTCTAAAGTGAGTTGCAGCCAAGAAGGGATTCCTTGTACTCCCTCATGCTCAATTATTTTTAGAGGCATTTGTCAAATATTTTTACATACTTAAAAACATATTAACTTTTTTGCTACTCGTCACAGCATTTTTTAATACTAGTCATTTAAATTTTTTTATAAAAACGAAGATTTTTTTTATATCTTGTAAAGTAGAAAAATTGCTGCCGTCTACATTTAATTTTTGTATTAGAATAACAAGAAAGTCATTGCATTTCATATAAAATGCATAATATCTGGAAACTAAACCAAGGAGTCGAATGAAAAAACTACAGTGCGTTCACAACTTTTTTGAAAGAACTGAAAGCGAAAGCTTTACAATAAAATCAAACAACCGCATTTTTCAAGTAATTTATTTGATTTGAATAAATTATGTTACATACCTAACAATTTTTACATTCATTTAAACTTGGAGGCAATGAATTAAAAAACTACCTCAGCAACATCAAGAAACAATGTTCATTTGGAGTTTTAAGGCACAAATTTGATTTTCTCAGCGTCCATCAAACATACAAAAATGAAAAAAATAATCTAAATTAAGCGTTATCATGACGATAAAAATAAGACAAAAATGAAGTTAATCCTACAATGGGATCGTTAGCTACATGTTGAATTTTTCGTCTTCATTTTTTTTTCGTTAAAAGTTTAATAAAAAAACTACAGTAACTACGATAATTTTTTGAATGCTATCATTTTATTTGCCTCACCGAGTTCTGTCTTTTAAGAAAAAAATCAATGTCGGGTCAACTGGTACGTCAGAAATTTAAAAAAAGTTTGTATTTTCCATTTCTTAAGCATATTATACTAAATGCTACAGCGTTTGCTATGATTTATTCATTAACGGTCGTATTCATGAAGAACTTCGACCGAGAGTTAAACCACGGATCCACTAACGCCGAGTTGATATTTTTCACCGAGAGCTGAAAACTCGTATTCGTCATCGACTTCGGATGAAAAGTTACCCAACCCGGAGTTCCTGGACCCCAGTTGGAAGAAGTATGCCTATTGGTTAAAAAATTCTCGTCTTGTTCGGTTTCGCGTCGCGACATTATTTTTGTTTTGGAAGAAAAGCATTAAAAAAAGAGGGAGGGGAACAAAAAGAAGGAAAAACAAAAATTCAATGTGACTTTTTATTTTTTCTTCACAAAATATATGGAGAAAATTAAAACTTGCAAACACTAAATATGGAAACTTAATTTATTTTATTGATTGTTTAATATTTTTTAAATAATTCATTCAACTATTTTTTTCTTTTTTAAATAGATAAATAAGTTAGGTAAATGATATAAATCGTGTTAAAGGCTAATAATAATAATAATAATAATAATAATAATAATAATAATAATAATAATAATAATAATAATAATAATAACAATAAAAATAAGGAAAAACAAAGATTCAATGTGATTTTTTATTTTTTCTTCACAAAATATATGGAGAAAATTAAAACTTGCAACCACTATATACGGAAATTTAATTCAATTTATTGATAGTTTAATATTTTTAAAATATTTCATTTAACTATTTTTAAATAGATAAATAAGTTAGGTAAATGATATAAATCGTGTTAAAGGCTAAAAAGAACAATAATAATAATAATAATAGATTTTTTTTCAAAATAAACTTTTACATAGTTGCTTAATAATGGAATTTGATTTGGATAAAAACTAATGAAATTTGACGTGAATAAAAAATAAAATTTTATTTCAGCAGTTATTATGTTGATTTCCATTATTAATAGCTTTAATTAGTAATTAACTAATTTCTAATAAGGAAAATATTAAAATGAAAAAAAAAGGAAAAAAGGAAAAAAGTAGCCTGTATATCAGTATAGATGGTATCCAGATATAATAATTTTATTGTTTGGATTTTCAGAAAAAAGGGTTAATTCTAATTGAACTATATAGCTATTAATATTCCAAATAGATTGTTAAAAAGTAGTGAAATAATATTAAGAGAACTGCAGAAAAAGATGAGCGGGATAGATTAAGGCCTTTTAAAAATAATGATAAATGAATTCTGAACACTAACCTATCAAATAAATGTGAAATAGTACAGAAAGTTGATTTTTTATTGATCAGCTTTTAGATCCCCCCCCCCTTTCTCCAACTCTTTGTTTTTGAGAATTGTCTTTCCCAGATACAAGATCAAATTTGTAGAAAAAAAGTCAAAGAGAATCAAATGAGTTAAGCTCATTTGATTCTCGTTCACTATTATTTTTTGATAAATTAGTCTACTATTATGAAGCATGCAAGTAAGCACCTGCTTTTGGATGCAGTATTCCATTTGAAAGAATGCATTTACTTCTCAAAGTAAATTTAGAAAATCATATTTTATTTTCTATATTTTTTCTAGCTTCATTATTTTATATTTTTTACTCATTTAAATATCATTTCATTAGATGTAATAAAAATTTTATTTAGTACAGAAAAAAAAGAAGCTTTTTTTATGACTGATTAATGATAGATTTCTAGACTAGATTGCTAAAGTACTATAGCAATCTATTAAAACAGTTCGAATTCATTATTAATAATTTCATACAATTTTACATTATCTAAAAAAAAAGCTGTCTTTTGTTTGTAAATTTGTGGAGAAGAATAAGTCCCCATTTGCACCATCCTATATATTCCCTCTTTATTATTATTATTATTATCTTATTTGTTTATTTATTTATTTGTGTGTCTGTCATTCGTTAACTAAAGTACTCAAGATGCTATGTAACTTATAGAAATTAAAAGAAAATTTAAAATACTATTAAAATAGAACAATGTATGTAATCTCATACATGTATGTTATCTGTTTTTAACTAATTTATTTATATTTATACATATATTACCTACATTATTTGTTGAATTGTTTACTTTCATACTCATGGTCGCGAAAAATTTATTTGCCTTAAAAATAATCAGCATTATTGAAAGAGCTGATAAAATTATCTTTGGTATGGGATTATTTTAAAAAATAAAGTTTTTTTTTAATCATTGTATTTCAACCCTTTAGTAATTTATTTTTATTTAGCTAATTACGGAGCAAAAATTATAAGTGATCTCTAAAAGAAATCTCACAATTTCAGGAGGTAATTAATTTTTATTTAAAAATTGTGAGGCTCATGTTTTAAGTAGCCAAACGGGATTTATTATTACTATTATTACTTTCGTATAAGATAGCATATCTAATGCAATATTTTACACTATATATAATTTTTTAATTAAAATAAAGTTGAAAAATAAATGTATTTAAATTAAAAAAATTTAAATTTTACAAAACTTCGGATACAAATAATAACAACAATGCTATAGTGTTAATTATAGGAGGTATTTCATGTAATACGATTCATAATTTTAAACAGAACAAACCTTCTAAAAGTCTTCAATAAACCGATAAAATCCAAATGAATTGTTTAAATTTTAAGTAAAAAAATCTAATTTATAGATCTGATATAATTTATCTAAGTTCGTACATACACAATAAATCTTTCGTACAATAAAACCAAAATTTTTTCAAACTCACTATAAGTACGAATAAAAAATCTACAGAGAACATACGGATATTTAAAAATAATCTTCGCACTTTTCTGCTTAAACAAAAATGCAAATCAGAAAGGTATCTCACATTTTAATTAGACCTTATGTAAGTACGACATTTATTTCGGTACTGTTAATATTAGTTCTTTTTTTTAACATCAAAATTGCAAAATGTAAATGACTTTAAACAAATTTTAGACAGACGCGTCAGTTATTACTTTAATAGCAATTTATCAATCGTCTGTCTAAGCAATGTTGGCTATTTTAAAGTAAATATTTTTTTCGCGACTACGCGTATTTTTGTAAATAAACAATTCAACGCATAATATATAGAGTATTTATACGTAAATATAAATAAAAATATTGAAGTAATACACATATATAAGATTACATATAATGTTCTTCTGCTTTATTTGATTATAAAACTTTTATATTTTGACACCTTATATTCAGTACGAAAATACCGCCATCGCGATTGTAAAATGTCCGTCTCCACTTTCTCTCTTCTTCTTGTTTTTTTTGTAAACTACGCATGTTCGGTTATGAGACACAAACCTGAACCTTGCTGGAGAGCTTTGTTGGATTATTCGACCTGGCCTTGGATTTTCCCCTCGAACTGGTTCTGCCAGGTTGATGAAGAATACCGGTCTTGCTTTGAACCTGGGTTTCGGACGAAACTCGGGGTCCAAGTTTATCGTGAATACGAATGTAAGTAATATAAAGAGTTAATGAGTCATTAAGTATTTATTCATTAAGTTAAAATAAAGAGTAATAAATATTAAACAATACGTGTTTGTTATTAGATCACACTAAGAAGTTGGAAGAAATTTCAAGGGGAAATATTTAGATGATAATTTATTTTAAAGTATTTTTTAACGAATTGAAAAAAAAATTAAAATTTTGTGTGCTAAAAAATGGTGGATTTTAGGGAGAGAATTCATATGATTCTTTTTTAGATGCGTTCGTAATTATAAAAATAATTAGCACCAATAGTCGTCGTTCAGATATAACAGAGCAAAAACTACCCAAGAGAATCGCTTGAAATTTAAAATATATAACTATTCCATACTTTTGTTGAGTTATTTTAAATTTTGTGAAAATCGGATGAATAGTTTAATTACAGAAACAATCAAAAGCATTCTGTTACATTAAGGTCAATGGAAAAAATAATTTCAAGAGAATTTAAATGATGTTATACTGTTTCGAACACAATAGAATTCATATGTACCTAAGAAGCATATACTAAAAAATACATCCTCAACAATCTGTTGTGCTAAGAATATTTTTTATTAATTTACAGCAGCATAAATATATTCCATTACACAATGGTATAGAGGGGAAATACTGTTTTACTACTGTTCTACTGCGTTACTACTATTAAATTATTTCACATTTTATGAAATTCATATACGGTGCTGAGATTTACTGCAAATTACATTTTGTACAATAGAAAGCAGATAATATTTACAAGAACACACAAAAGATTTCGGCTGATAGTACATTTGATGTACTGTATACCATTACACCAAAACCTGAATATCTTTAAAACTTTGCTATAGTACGAACGCACCTCATTTGTTATGTTTGATGTGCAATTTCCAATTTGCTTTATGCAGGAATCGGGTGAAAACCGAAAATTATCATCCCTGTATTCATTATCTTTACTTCTACATTAAAGATAAGAATGGGTGTTTTGATAATTTTTCTAAATCTCAATTATAAGCTTCGCTTCATTTTTTTTTCTTTTTAAAAAAGAAATACTTACAAACGACAATATACAAAATGTAAACGGATAATAAATACTTTGCACCCCCTATTCTACAGAAAGCATGTTTCAGAAAACCTCAGAAATTCATACTCATTTCATTCAATAATGCAAATGAATTCCCATATAGACGATATTGTAAAATGAAATTATTTTGAGCGTCCCTCTGGACGATCTACAAATGCTACAGTCAATCAGTGAAACTTTGGTCCAAAAGACAGACAGAAAAAAAAAAAAAAAAAAAAAAGATTAAATCTGCTACACCACTTAGGTTAACGGCAAAGTTTTAGTCTCAAAATAGAGATAGGTTTTTAGAATAGATTCACACTAGTGTGAATTTGGTAGCTCATCTATACTAATATTATAAAGAGGAAAGATTTGATTGTTTGTTTGTTTGTTTGTTTGTTTGAATTGAATACGCTCCGAAACTACTTGACGGTTTTGAAAAATTCTTTCACCGTTTGAAAGCTACACTATTTCCGGTGAACATAGGCTAATTTTTAATTGATTTATTCAAATATTTTCTTTAATAATTCAAAATTTCATTATTTTTCATACAGAATCAATTAAAATTTTTCCGATAAAAAATAACCATTTTCTTTCCCGTTGCCAAAAAAATCAAAATATGGAAAATAATTTCTCCTCGGCAATTAATTTTTAGTTGAACAGTATCCACGTGAAAAATTAAAATAAAAAAAATTCAAAGGAAAATAAATATGACGTCATTTATTATATTATCGGAATTTTGTTTGCACAGATATATACACACCGAGGTAACTAATGGACACTAAATTAATGTTATTTTGCCTGGCATGGCAACCCGACTATTGTTATTTAATTATTAATAAAATATTTTTTTATTCCTCTCTCTTCTTTAAAATTATGTAAACTGTTTTGTTCTATACTTATTATTTAAATACTAATTGTTATTATTTTTTAAATAATAGAAAATAATTTAAATATATATATGAAACTGGTATTCGAAAACAATTTTTCCGCCAAATTAGTCAAAAATTATCGATCATATAATTATCTATCTTTTAGATCATAAATCCGATTACAGAAAATTAGTCAGATTAATTAGAAGTTATTAAATTTATATTTTTTTTATTATGAAACAGACGAAGAAAAGAAAATTTACTATTGCTGCCCGACTGGAGAATTAACTTTGATGTTATTTTAAAAAACTATCAAAATGGTGAATTTTTAATTATTTGTTTACGTTTTTTTTTTGTTTATATTATTGCAAACATTTTTCCTCTTTTATACACGCTTCACCTTGGCGTGATTTTTTTTTATGATGCCAATTTGGAGAACACTGCGTTTTCAAATACCAATTACATTTATATTACTCTTATTTATTTTCTATTATTTTAAAAAGGAAATAATAATAATAAACTAAGTCAATAAATAATTATGGAACAAAACAATTTATATAATTCTAAAAGAGAAAAGAAAAATAATGAAATAATTTACTCAAAAATAATCAACTAATTACCGGATTACCACGTGAGGCATAAAATCGCAATTTGCTGCAATCGCGCCAGCGGGATCCGTTGATGACACCTGACCTACATATTATTGGCAA
This sequence comes from Maratus speculifer, assembly GCA_964019185.1. Taxonomy (NCBI): domain Eukaryota; kingdom Metazoa; phylum Arthropoda; class Arachnida; order Araneae; family Salticidae; genus Maratus; species Maratus speculifer. Next base: position 7,074,498 of record CAXHSM010001376.1, on the reverse strand, counting down.
TATTATTGTTTATACAATTTGTTTATATAATTTGGTAATACTTGATAATCTCATCGACCATTTGACATTAAATTTGTCATACGTAATTGTTACTTCATCAACCAATTTTAATTCGATGTTTATTTGTATTTCTATTAACATTTTAGTAATATATTGATTCTTTGGTTATTTAAAATAAAAATTATGTCCATTTTTATAATTTGGGGAAATTGATCGACGGAATAATCAAGTAGTCGAATAAAAAACTATCGTCAAGCTATAACATTAAATGCCAATAATGGATGATCGTAAATTTCACATTTATTTGAGGACAAACATGAAATAAGTCTGGTACATTTGTAACAATATCGTTTCTAGCACTTCTAATGTTTGACACTAAAAATCATAATGGAATCGATTACAGAAGGTAGAACGATTTTATTAGATGCAAACTAAAGACTTATTTTTCTACAAAATTTAGTCATAAAGATTATTCTGATTTAACGGCTACATGTTAGCAACTGTTTTATAAAAGGAAGAGGCAGTGAAACTGATGTAATTTTAATGTTATTCAAATAATACAGCTTTAAAACATACTTTTTATGCTTCATTGTTCTACTAAATATATAAGTGAAACACCCTTCTTCGTCTGCCTCCCCCACGGAGGGCATCCTTTCCTTAGGGCCTATATCCCACGTGTAGATAAATGGCCGTCATAAATACAAACAAACAAAAACTTTTCTTTATCTGTCAATAATTCTTTACATTTTTTACTCTATGTATTCTTGCTGGAACAGATTAAGGTAGATAGGAAACTACAGTAGACCTACTAGAAGAGGAGGTTTATTAAAAAATGTAACATGAAATGACATTGTATGTAGGCTACCAGAACTACACATAGTGCAAGTTCAGATGTCGGGATTTTAAGAACTAAGAAATGATAATGTACAATCCGAAAGTTAATAGAGTTTGATAATCAATCTCACAAATCATTGCAATGCCCTCTAATGTAATAGTGTGATGACTCGAGAACATTGTGATTCCTGTTGTCATAACGGTCTCATGTTCATACGAAACTCTACTATAAATGATAAAATAAAAGAGATGGTGCTTAATTGCCCAAATTTTCGCCAAGACTTACAATAGTACAATATTGCAATGGCGTTGGCATGATTTTCAGCAATATGGAAGAACATTCCAGAGTGGTCTATACTGCTTTAAAATAAAATTTTTAAATCGCCATTTTTTTTTTTTTTTGGAGTCAAGGTTTGTTTGGAAATATGGACCAGCGAAGCGGGCATAGCCTGCTAGTTGGAAATAATTTGTGAATGTTCCACCATGACAAAATGGATAAAAGTTTCGTCAGAGTTGGGCATGAGCTATTTAGGGAGAGAATTCATATGATTCTTTTTTAGATGCGTTCGTAATTATAAAAATAATTAGCACCAATAGTCGTCGTTCAGATATAACAGAGCAAAAACTACCCAAGAGAATCGCTTGAAATTTAAAATATATAACTATTCCATACTTTTGTTGAGTTATTTTAAATTTTGTGAAAATCGGATGAATAGTTTAATTACAGAAACAACCAAAAGCATTCTGTTACATTAAGGTCAATGGAAAAAATAATTTCAAGAGAATTTAAATGATGTTATACTGTTTCGAACACAATAGAATTCATATGTACCTAAGAAGCATATACTAAAAAATACATCCTCAACAATCTGTTGTGCTAAGAATATTTTTTATTAATTTACAGCAGCATAAATATATTCCATTACACAATGGTATAGAGGGGAAATACTGTTTTACTACTGTTCTACTGCGTTACTACTATTAAATTATTTCACATTTTATGAAATTCATATACGGTGCTGAGATTTACTGCAAATTACATTTTGTACAATAGAAAGCAGATAATATTTACAAGGACACACAAAAGATTTCGGCTGATAGTACATTTGATGTACTGTATACCATTACACCAAAACCTGAATATCTTTAAAACTTTGCTATAGTACGAACGCACCTCATTTGCTATGTTTGATGTGCAATTTCCAATTTGCTTTATGCAGGAATCGGGTGAAAACCGAAAATTATCATCCCTGTATTCATTATCTTTACTTCTACATTAAAGATAAGAATGGGTGTTTTGATAATTTTTCTAAATCTCAATTATAAGCTTCGCTTCATTTTTTTTTTCTTTTGAAAAAAGAAATACTTACAAACGACAATATACAAAATGTAAACGGATAATAAATACTTTGCACCCCCTATTCTACAGAAAGCATGTTTCAGAAAACCTCAGAAATTCATACTCATTTCATTCAATAATGCAAATGAATTCCCATATAGACGATATTGTAACAAATGAAATTATTTTGAGCGTCCCTCTGGACGATCTACAAATGCTACAGTCAATCAGTGAAACTTTGGTCCAAAAGACAGGCAGAAAAAAAAAAAAAAAAAAAAAGATTAAATCTGCTACACCACTTAGGTTAACGGCAAAGTTTTAGTCTCAAAATAGAGATAGGTTTTTAGAATAGATTCACACTAGTGTGAATTTGGTAGCTCATTGGAAATAATTTGTGAATGTTCCACCATGACAAAATGGATAAAAGTTTCGTCAGAGCGGAGCAAAGTTACCCGGATTGATCGTACATAATTCATTTTCAAGAATGAATGTGGCATAGTAAATCTCAGTACCTTACACCAATTACATGTCAACATGTGTCATTCGAAAGAGGTAAGTTATAGTCAGTTGGACATGAGCTATATCAAAGTCATAACTTTTTTTAAAGTATGATGGAATGTTTTAGAGATTGAATTGGATGAGGCAAGGAATCATTTCAATGTTTTTTTCCCAATATTTATTGACATTTAAAACTCACACCAGACTGTTATTCATTTACGAATAAACAATCAGATTAAGCGACCTTGAAATTAAGGAACTTAAAAGATTGCAACAGGTATCAGTAATAACATGACAATTAAATTAGAATACTTTCTTTTAATACAAGCCTGATGAGAAAAGCATAATTTTAAAATATGTTTACCAACCTTTACTCATATTTCAAATATCATGAGACAGTTGTTACCTTTTAAAATAACAACCAATGTATCAAAAACCTTATCACACATTTTTTTCCAATATTATGCGTAAGTCAGTAGGTCATACCCTTTTCAAAACTAATATTTTCAGCTTAAATATTGATAAGAAAATAAATTTTACCATCAAAGAACTTTTTTGTAAGAAATCGGGTTTGACAAATGTTTTTATAATTTAAATACTATCAATAATTATAAAATTTTACAGGCATATAAGTGTAAAAAATGGAGATTTTGTAATATTTTCAAATAATATAAAGCATCCTAAAAATAAAATGGTGTTTGCCAGGGCTCATGGTAATAGCTCCTGATCTGCTAATTTAATGGTTTAAACAGTCGAATTTCTGTTTTTCACTGCTTTTTTGTGCACTGCAGTAAACGGAAAGAAATGTTTCGCTACTTCTGAAATATGCTACGATTAGTTAACCGCAATCAACAAATTTTAGGAGCAAAATATAGCACATATAGCTTTCTCGGTATTTATTTCTGAAGTTTATCTTTCATAAAATATTTCTCGTTAGTATGACATTAACAGATGCTTCCTCAAACAAATCTTTTGAAAAGATCTTTTAACACATATCTCTCACACAAAATGTTTCTCTTCAATGTCAATTAAAGCATACTTCTGAGAAAATTTTTAGTTGTATATCAAACAGAGAAAAGGTTTCTGAACAGTATGAATTGACAGATGCTTGCGTAAATCTCCCTTTCGAGAAAATTTATTCTTTCATTTCTCGCATACAAGATTTTTGTTTTAAGTTATGCCTGGTTAGATTACTCTTTTTAGAAAATTTCTTGCTGCATATCTCACATACAAAAGGTTTCTCACCAGTATGTATTAACAGATGTTTGTTTAAATGGTCCTTTCGAGAGAATTTTTTGTTGCATGTATTACATACAAACGATTTTTCACCAGTATGAGATAACAGATGGCTGCTTAAATGGCCCTTTTGAGAGAATTTTTTGTTGCATATCTCACATACAAAAGGTTTCTCACCAGTATGTATTAACAGATGTTTGTTTAAATGGTCCTTTCGAGAGAATTTTTTGTTGCATGTATCGCATACAAACGGTTTTTCACCAGTATGAGATAACAGATGGCTGCTTAAATGGCCCTTTTGAGAGAATTTTTTGTTGCATATATCACATACAAACGGTTTCTCACCAGTATGAGTTAACAGATGACTGCTTAAATGCCCCTTTTCAGAGAATTTCTTGTTGCATACCTCACATACAAAACATTTTTCATCAGTGTGAATTAAAGTATGCCTGGTTAAAGCACTGCTTTTTGAAAATTTCTTGCTGCATATCTCACACACAAATTTTTTATGGTCAGTATGAATTAAGATATGCCTGGTAAAATTACTGTTTTTAGAAAATTTATTGCTGCATATCTCACACACAAATTTTTTCTGGCCAGTATGAATTAACAGATGTCTGCTTAAACTGCTCTTTCGAGAGAATTTCTTGTTGCATATCTCACATACAAACGGTTTTTCCCCAGTATGAATTAACAGATGCCTGCTTAAATCAAGCTTTTGAGAGAATTTCTCTCTGCATATCTTACATACAAAAGGTTTCTCACCAGTATGAATTAACAGATGCTTGTTTAAATTACTCTTTTCAGAGAATATTTTGTTGCATTTTTCACACACAAAAGGTTTCTCACCAATATGAATTAACAGATGTTTTGTTAAATCACTGTTTCTAGAAAATTTTTTGCTACATATCTCACACACAAAAGATTTTTTACTAGTATGAATTAACAGATGTCTGCTTAAATGGCTTTTTTGAGAGAATTTCTTGTTGCATATATCACACACAAACGGTTTCTCACCAGTATGAGTTAACAGATGGCTGCTTAAATTGCTCTTTCGAGAGAATTTCTTGTTGCATACCTCACACAAAAAAGACTTGTTTGGGATAAATTCTTGCATAATTCACAAATGAAAGATTTTCATGGCTTTGAGTTAGAAGCTGCTTTTTCAAAAGGCTCTGATAAAAAATATTTTGCTGCATTTGTTTCACACATTGAAGATATTTTAAGTGATGTTATGCGTTAGATTAATGATTTTATGTATCTGCAATAAAATGAAATTGATTAATATCGTTTTTACGTTTCAATAAAAAACAAAGACAAAAAAGAAACTTATCACGAAAATTCAAAATCAATGTAAAAATAAATTGTAATAAAATTTCCACCATACTATTAAAAACTACAGTAGGCTCATTAACGGAATCAAAGGTGAGTCAGATATCTTTCCGAACAGTATAAACATTAAATTATAAATAAAGTAAATAGCAACAATTTAGAAATTAATAATTTGTTATAAATAAAATAGAAAGTAAATTTATGGTGAAAATTGTACAACTTAATACCATCTAAAGAAACGGTGATACATTTTACAAAGAATGTAAAGAAAACAAATTATTTTTGTGGTGATCGAATTTTAATATGCAAATGAGTTTAGTAAGAAATTCTCTGGATATGCTGTCTAAGTGTAAAAGACAGAAAATTCAAACATAAATAAATATTTAAGGTTTGATTTGGTCTACGCATTAGTTTAAGATTATATTGAATATTTCCAACATTAAAAAATTTTAAAAGTCAATAAAAAATTTTGAGACATAATTCTTCAAAATTGTTTCGCTAAGCAAAAATGAAAGTCCCAATTCAAGTTTTATGTTATTAACTCTTATTTTTTTAAATCTAATTTAACTTTCTTAATAAAAAAGTGCAGTTATTTTAAAAATGAACTATTAGTGTTCCATATTAATAATAATAAAAGTTTTTCTAGGTTATCCCTAGGTTATACTAAAAAATTATCGCCAAACTACAAGATTAAATGCCAATAATGGATGATCGTGAATGTCACATTCAATGACATTAAATAAGATTCACGTATTTAAAATGTCATTAAGTGAATTTAATTTAGTTTTTTTATTTGAATTTTTATTAATATTTCACTAATTATTTGTTTTTTCATTATTTAAAATAAAAATTATGTCAATATATATAATTTGGCTATTATTTTGGTAATTTGTATAATTTGGTGAAATTGGTCGACGGGATAATAGAGAAGTACCAAAAAACATTACTTAAGATATATTTTTTAAGAAATTAACACAAATATTTTGTCCCTCACTTTGAATCACGTTTGTTACCTTATGATTATTTTAGTCAAAATAGGTTTCTAATTGTGCATAAAGTTAGCAGCAAACATTCAGAGATATAGTTAAACTATTCACGCAACTACTACTTACCACTTTTTAATCTTCAATTGTGAAGCAATGCAATAGACAGTGGCGTAACTAATATGGGTGACACCCGGGGCGGATGTAAATAGTGTCACCCCCAGTCATCATAGTTTCACCCCTTCCCCCCTTCTGATCCGTCATATTTTTTCTATCACAATTCTAAGTTATTATTACAAATGACCATACCATTCCTTATTTATCTTTCGTTCCCTGCATAAAAAAACACAGCAACGACTCATCACTCAATTTATTCTATGCATAAGTCCATGTGATGTCTATAAATAGCAGAATTTTTTTCTTTTAAAATTTGCTTTTGCTACCCACTCGTTGGATACATAGGTTTTTGCTCCTTGGTACATGTTTTATTTAAATACACCATTTTGTATAAAATTTCACATTCTCAAAGAAAACAAAACAAACTGAATTGCGTCGTGTGTTAAAAATTTCATTTTATTTCAGAATTTCTTTTTCAAAATCTTATAAGGTTATATTTTTTATTTGTAAATAAAGATTGGGTGTCACCCCTTAGAGCAGGCATGTCAAACTCGTTTACAATCGCGGGCGAAATTCAGCATTTTATGCAAAGCCGCGGGCCACACAGAAAAGTTGATAGTATTATTACCATTGAAAAGAATAAAATTTGCACGCACAAAACATAGCTATATTATTTGAAGACTATTTACGTAAATTCCAAAGAAATATTTACGTAAATTTCAAATTTGTTATTATTCATAGTTTTTTATCATATATTTCGAAAACAAGAACACTCAATATTACTTTTTTATCGACCAAATCTACAAAATTCAATTGAATTTTCCAAATTCTATTTATTTTTAAAAATGATTGTATACGCTGGACTGTTGATTTTTATCTAGCAAAGCTTCAATCTTCCGCTTTTTTCTAACTAAAAAAATTAAATATTTATTTTCAGAACCAGAAAATTTACTTTATAAATTACTTCTACTTTTTTATTAATATTTTTATAATTATATATTAATATTATTATATTTATTAACATCATTATTATTATTTATTTTATTTAGTAAACATATTTTCTGGTTCAAAGGATGTTTATTTGACTTCAAAATCAACCAAAGGTTGGTCGCTATGCAAAAGTGTCTTATAAAAGTGCACTGTCGAACATTAGCATAGCTAGATTGTGTCTAATTGCCATTATACATAAAAAAAAATCTGTCGACTTGTAAATAATTTTGAGAGTTTTTTAAACTTCTACCCATATATTTTCATTTCAGTATGGAAATGCACTGAATTTTGAATATGTATTGCATTTAAATGCAGCAGTAAATTATGAGCAACAATTTTAACATCAATCATTAAATGTGAAGTAAGTAGATTAACCTGATTTTTATGGAATTGAAAAAAAATTTTTTGAATTTATTTTTAATATATTATTAAAAAAAAAAAAAAAAAATTCCACTTTAGTTATTTTTGTAATAATGCGTGACAACTTTTAAAATGAAATGCATTTTCTTTTTGAAAATTAATGTGTCAAAGTAATAAATTCAAATTGAAAACGCTAATGCTATCAAATAACATGATGACATTATAAAATTTGCCTTGAGATTGAAGTTTACACCGGCGTTTTGTAATTTCTAATTAACAATTCACGTACTTGTCTATTTATTGTTAGTATTTAGCAATTGCCATTTATAATTTGTGAATTCGAAGTGAAAATGATAAAAAATTTTAACAGTTCAAAATTATCAATTAAAACTTTAAAAAGGAAGCCTTCAAATTTTTGTAACAAGAAAGTTACAATCTTGTTTATCTATAGATCTGTATGCAAATTTTGATGATATTTTTTAGTCTGGTGATGATTAAGCACAAGAATATAATAGGTGTTAATTAGCACCATAAGTTTTTAAACACATAAACGCTGGCTACGTATAATAGTTTCTAGGAATAGTACACTTATGTTTATAGTATATTCAAATTTCTTTAGCTGCTCTTTGAAACATCTTTTCTTCCATTTTGTAGTAATTTCGACTCACATGATATCTAGTTTAATAAATACAATAATTATTTTTTAGATATAAATAATAATGATATGATATAATGATAATGAAATGATGATATTTATTAAATACAAATTAATTTTCTTCAACAGACTGGTTGAAAGCCCCATGTTTTTCTTTTAAGAAATATAAATTTCAGTTCTTATAGTTTATCTTTCCGATATTTGGCCAGATTTTTTAAGAGTTTTCTTTATAATTTGTTCCGTCACATCCCTTAATGTTTCATTCTTTTCAAATTCCAACAAACATAAAACTCCAGTTTTCCTTTTAATATAATAGAATTTTAAATCCCCTTTCAAAAAATATGCGACGTTCATCTTCAGTTAACCATATTTATAATACTGGCGAGCATTAAAAAAAATCCTGTATATATGTGACTATGCCAGCAAAATTTATGTATATGGATATAAAAGAAAAAAAAAGAATCAAGCTGGATTCATCAACAATGATACATTTAGTAATCTAACTAACAAAAATATTTAAACTTAAATCCACCATCAATATTCGACTGAAACACATTTTGTGAGAAGCACAAAAAATGGTAATTTCTGTCACATTCTAAGAAACTAATTTAAAACATTTCAATTTTGTATTTTGATTTTTTGAAAATTTTAACTTTTCCTAATTATAACCACATTTTGTTAATTTTAAAATACATTTTCTTTTATTTAATAAATACAGCATATATAAAAAAAAGCATTCATTTTGACATAAAACTCATATATATATATCAAACGTAAAATACCTTAAAAGTTTTATGAATCCTTAATTTTTGAGACTTAAGATCCGCTCTTTTGTATATTCCGATTGGTTAACATTGTATCCGTAATTTCTTGGAGCTAAAATTTAAAATTCAGTCGCATCTGTGTCTAATTCATACAGCAGTGTTGCTGAATGACTCGTATTTTTATTTTTATTTATTATTTTATTCAGAATGCTATTATTTTCTGAAGAGAAATATTTAACTTATTTAATGAGAAAATAAATAAGATAAGTATTACTATCTTCACTGATATATATCTGTTTCTGTTGTTTGCCGTTTTTAAGACCGTAGCTTACCACATATGAGTTCGAACAACTAAATTAATCGTAGGTAAAATACGAACGCTTGGCGGGCCACAGAGAAGATGTCGGCGGGCCAGTTGTGGCCCGCGGACCACGTGTTTGACATGCCTGCCTTAGAGGGTGACACCCGGCGCGGACCGCCCCCTCCGCCCCCCGCTAGCTACGCCACTGAGTGCCAAGAATCAGCTTTCTTCGAAGCTGGTATCTTTTTTCCTTTTAGATTCTGTTACCATAAATTTTAATGTTAAATATATATATATATACTTTCGTATTTAAATAATGTTTACTTTTAGAAAATATGTGCATTGTTATTTAAGTTGGAAATGATAGAAGCTGGCTCATTTTAAATAATTTTATTTGAAATGTCAAGTCCATTACTTGTAAGTCTGCACTGTGTGACCAGAAACGAAACTGACTCAAGATAACAGACTTGACACTGTTTGTAAACTATAGTTTAAAAGGGGATTTTTTTATGTATAAGAATGGATTTAACAGTTGTAGAAATACAACGATGCAATTATGGAGAAAGATTGAAATAAAACTATGAAAAATACAAACAAATTTAAAACACATATAAAGAAAGATAATTGATTCTGAATTAGGATAATTATGATCAGTGATATTCGTAATCGCTTATGACAAATCAATAGGTAAAATTACTTAATCAGTTAAATTCATATTTATCTTGTATGCAAGTTATTAAAAGTACTTTATTTTTACAGGAAAATTTTTTACAAATATATATATATATATATATATATATATATATATATATATATCATTATATAATATATATATATATATATATATATATATATATATATATATATATATATATATATATATCAATGATTTAGTAGTCAAATATCAGATATAAAAAAAGCAAGTTGAATGTTGCTTGTGCAAATAGCAGTCCTCATTTATATAATAACTATGTTAATTGGAAAGTTAGAAGCTACCTTAAATACAGTAGACTCCCTCAAATCCGCAGAGCCTGGGACCAGAGGTTTTGTGGATTTTAGAATTTTGCAGATTTCTGGTCATTGTTTTGTTTGCATTCTTGAACAATAATTTGAATGTAATTAACACGGAAATCGAAACTATAATAAATGCTTACAGTATAATAAAATGTTAAAATAAGTAACAAACTAAAATAATAAAAATTTAGATAATTTTTAAAATGATTAAAATATTAAAAGCAAAAGTCAATTTACTAATCAAAAAGTATACTTTTTATAAAGATGAGATGTATTTTTCCTATGAAAGTTGATTCATAAAGGTGCACTACTAATTTTTATCAAAGTCAGAAAATAAAGAAATTTTATTTCAAGTTGAGCCAGACTTAATAACCAAAAAAGCTTGGTTAATACATAAATATATTTGGTTAAAAAATTGTAATTACAACAATAACTCAAGTTTTTTCTGAAACAAATTAATTCTTCCTTCATGAAAATATATGAATTTAGTAATATTACAAAATAAAATATGCATGGAATTGATTAAAAGAAATAAAGTAGGCAAATTTTGTCCTTATATTTAAACTGAAAGTTTCATTGTTTACATCTATCTGTAAATAATGAGCAAATTTTAGTAAGTATTACAAAAAAGTGTGAGTAAAATTACAAAATAAAATATGCATGGAATTGATTAAAAGAAATAAAGTAGGCAAATTTTGTCCTTATATTTAAACTGAAAGTTTCATTGTTTACATCTGTAAATAATGAGCGGATTTTAGGATTGTGAATTTGAAGGAGTCTACTGTATGTGCTAAAATGCAGTTTTAAATATGCATACCAATTAAGTGGAAAAATAGCAAACTTGTCACTGTGGTGCATCTAGAACTCAGACTTTTTTTCATATTAAATAGGTATCCTATACAGGTGACTCAAAATTAGAGGATCAAACTATTAGGCGGATTGGATACACCAAGATGACTCCGAATCAAATAGTAATGTAGAACTGAAAATGAAATAATAACGAGTTAGAAAGGTCGTTAGGGGCTGAATCTTCATTATAGCAAATGATATTTAAAGATCATAAGTTAAAAATAAATCATGACTTTCCTGTCTATGTGCTTGATTCTTACCATTTCCACTTTTGAGGTAGTACAGGAGACATTTTAGAATGGTGCATCTTCATTATTAATGAATGTGTTCGACGAATGCACTACATATTTCAAAACATCTGAGATTCAGTGCAGTGCACATGTTACAAAACATCACACTTTTTTATAAGGAAAGTTCTGACTTATTTTAACCTTATGGATCGTAAATGTTAATTTTCTATTATGATAATTCAGCCTCTAACAACCCAAAACCCTTATCTTGTCAGGATTGCATTTCCGAAACTTGAATTTCAAGTAAGCTAAGTTTGATTTCCTTGAAGTTTGTTCCTTTAGTATTGTATCACCTTGTATATTGATAGGGAAATTAAATTTTTAATACTATGACTTCAGTAAGATCTATTCGAATTCCTCAAAGAGGGAAATATCAATACTAATAATGAATTTTAAATAGAAAACAAATAAATGAAAAACCTAAGCATGTTCTTGAAAGAGAGATTTGCGGATAAATTGTATGAAATTGTTCATGTTTTAGTATAATTAAAGTAGGAAAAAAATACACATCCAAAATAAAATAGAAGATAAAATTATTTGGGTCTGAATGTGAATCACTGCTACTAGTCCTCATCCACAAAGGCTACATCTCATGTTCATTTTGAGCAAATAATAGCAATTCTTCCACAACAAAATTTGTCAATGGTAGGAAACTGGATATTTTCTGAGTTGCCAGTTTCACTTAATATTATATGAAAAATGAAATCTGAGCCTTTTCACATTTGAATATGTCAAGCCCTTATTTACAGAATGAATAAATCTGGCATGTTTTTATATATAATATAAATACATAGTAAATACTCATATACTTCTAGTTCTATTTTAATATTTAGATGGAATTCCTTGATAAATTATATGTTTGATATTCAAGTCAAATATATTAATTGATTTGAATATGAAATAAAATTATTCCTCTATGTATCTGACAGAAAATTACCATTTAAATAAAGTTTAAATATCATTAAAAGCTATGCTGTAATAGGCTTGACATAAACATAGTGACAAATCCGTTACCAAATGTCAAGTTCAGACAGTTTTTTAATGATAATTTAATATTAATATCACTTTTTTCATATTCTACATTATTTTTTTATTCAACTAAGAAACATGTAAGCAATTTCCCAAAATTCAATAATTTACACGAATATATACTGTAATTATTAGAAAAAGTTCTTGTATAACTTTCTATGTAATCAAAAACTAATGACTAAAATTGTCTCTCATTTCAATTTAAGTATTATTGATAAATATCACGTTTTGAAATTTAGGGACATAAGTCATTTCAAAGTAAGTTGATTTTAGAAAATTTAATAAAGTTAAAGCTGAGTATTTTCAGTAATTTTGTATGGTAACAGACTTCACAATTTGCCTTACAAGCCAACATTAAACTAGCACTGACATATTAAAGTACAGTAAAAGTTCTGTAAATATTTGTCAAGTTGGAGCCAAAGGTTGTGCGGATTATGGAATATTGTGGATTATAGAATATTATGGATTATATGCCATTTTATTAATCCAAGACAGCACTTTAGTCCTATAATCAGTATAATATGAAAAGATAAATAGAATAATAAATGGATTATTAGATTTCATGTCTCAAAAAATATCTTTTTAAAGTTACTTTATTAAAAAATAGTACTACTCTGTTATCCCGTCGACCAATTTTGACAAATTATATAAATCGCCAAATTATACATATTGACATAATTTTTATTTTAAATAACGAAAAAACAAATAATTAGTAGAATCTTAATAAAATATTATAATAAAAAGTCAAAATAAAAATCACTTAAAGATATTTTAAACGCATTAATCGTATTTTGTGTCATTGAATGTGACATTCATGATCATCCATTATTGACATATTATCTTATATTTTGGCAATAATTTTTTGGTAGATGGGATAACCTAGTAGTACCTAAAAAATTAATATGTTTGTGCATTTAAATAAAAATAATTATATATGTTCCGTAATACAGTTTATTATTTACTGTTATTAAAATAAAAGAGTTACATTAAAAAAATATGATTTTTATTTTAATTTTTTTATTATTTGTTTTAAAAAATCTTTTTTGGATCACAAATTTTTTAATTTTTTTAAGTATTTACATTCGTAAAGTAATGCGGATTATGGGTGTATGGATTATAGATCTTTGTCTGAATAAGCCAAAGTGCATGACCAAAAATTTTTTCATGTGCCTTAAACATTTACCATAACAGCTGTCTCCAAATTAAAAAAAAAAAATTATTAAGTTTCAAAAATAAAATTCTGAAAATGGCCCATTTACGTCTCAACTTCACACTTATTGTTCATATCTATTCCATCTGGTTACTTTCAGATCTCCTTTTCAAAGTTCATTATTATGTCATTTTGTTTCTATTATGTCACTTCATTCTGTAGCAGTATCGTATCAACAATGTCTGTGATTTCTTTATTTTTTTTTTTTTTTAGTTCTTTTCTATTTTGTTATATTTGACCATTTCTTTGATTAATAAAAGTTAGTTAATTAAAAAATCTTATTATGTCTTTTTGTAATTTATTACACACTGTCATTCTGCCCATATTTACTATTTTAGCTTCCAATACTCTGTATTTCAATTTAAGTATATTTTAGAAAGCTGATGTTTAAGGATATTTTAATGGCTGATCCAATATACTGGGCCTTCAAAATTATCGCTACATCGGTGCACTTTTGCGTCTCCAGGAGACACCAAGCAAAGTTGCACAATTTATGTTGGTGATAGTCAAAAAATATATTTTTAAAGATAAAAAATCCAAAAATTTTTGAAAAAAAAACCCAATATTAAAGATAAACAAATAAACAATTTACCGAAAAACTAGATATTTGACGGAGTTTTGGAGATTGTAATAATGAAACTAAAGCAAAAATACATATTTCAAAACACAATCATAAAATATTGCAAAAATTATGATTTAAAAACATACATATTATGAAAAACAATTATTTCAATATCTTAAAATCAATTTTCTCATTTACCTAGAAAATTATAGCTTAAAATTTACGATATGAAATTCAGATGACTATAATTAAAAATTTAGTTTACAACCTTTTTAGAAAGAAAAAATTTCTTCCCCCCCAGAATTATTTTTTCTTAAAACATACATAATATTACCAAATAGTACATGCAAAACAATTAAGTTAAAAAAACAAAGAAATTGTACACATACTTGCTTTTAAAAATAAAACAAATCTTTTTTTAAAAATAAAAAAAGGAGCTAATAAATGATTTTCTAAAGAATTTCTGGTAATATTCTGTTATCCCATCGGTAGAATAGAATAGTAGAATACTGTTACAGGTTTGCACGGGCCGGAATTTCGAAGCCCGGTATAAAAATTAAAAGTTCAGCCAGAGCCCTGCTTGTAAAAAAATCAGTGAAAAGGGACTCAGTCCGGCTCGACCTGGCCCTACTCAATTTCTGCAAAAAATTCAGATTTTAATTCACATACATTTAAGATTCCTCTAAAGAATACTGCATACATATTTATGGATAAATTTACAATGTATTTTTAAATTACGATGGAAAAAACAAATGGAAAATACACAATGTATTATTGATTATTTAGATTCTTAGTCCTTCAATATTCAAATAGGAATTCATTAAATAGTTAGAACAAAAGAGAAAATGGAGTGTTATAAACATTATAACTTTTGAATATGCTTAGTAAAAAGTAGATTTGTAAATATATTTTTCTATCATTCCTTAAGGGTTTTCTCAAATCCAAAAGAGCTACATCCTAACACATTTAATAATTAATTCCTTTTCAGAAATGCATAAGATTAACAGGCATTCTCACTCAGAAAATATGTAATCGAATGGCCTTAACCATTTTTTCATAAAAGCGATGTATCTTTGTGAAAATACTATTAAAGCTACGTTTTGAATCGAATTTCCAGTTGCGACTTTACGGAAAAGAAAAACTTGACGCAATGACAAAAATAGCTATATGTCGACAGGTAATTAATTTCTCAAAAATGGAAAATGCTGTTCGATTCCAAATTATGTTCAGCTGCGATCTGGCTCGAATAATAGTATAATAAATAAATAATAATAATAAATAAATAAATAATAATAATAAAAAATAAATAATAATAATAAAAAATAAATAATAATAATAAAAAATAAATAATAATAATAATAATAAATAAAACAAATCTTTTTTAAAATAAAAAAAGGAGCTAATAAATGATTTTCTAAAGAATTTCTGGTAATATTCTGTTATCCCATGGACTGATTTTGTCAAAATACAAATTGCCAAACTAATAGCCAAATTACACATATTGACGTAATTTTTATTTTAAATAATAATAAAAAAAAAACAAATAATTAGTAGAATAATAATAAAAATACAAATAAAAAGTGGAAATAAAAATCACTTAAGGACCTTTTAAACACATGTATTATTATATTTAATGTCATTGAATTGACATTCACAATCATAAATTATTGGCATTTAATCTTATAATTTGGCGATAGTATTTTGGTCCACGGGATAAGAGAGTAGTACCGAATTTCTAATAAATGATTTTCTTAAGCTTTGAAAGCATATAAACATTTTTTTTCCTTCTGATACACAATTAAACATCATTAAGATTCAAAACATCTCACACACTAAAGAAATGCCTAAAACACCTACTTTTAAATACAAAACAACGCTACGATCAAATGACAACAGCAATATCCAAAGTACTTCTTTTTAAATATTAAACACACCATATTTAATTTTAAAAGAATTAAAGAAAATTGTACTGCTTTTAAATTAAATCAGTTAAGCAGTAAACGAAAAATCAAAATTGCAATGTCTGCAGCTAAGAAGTGAAAAAATTCAAAATGATGTTACTAGTTATTTTACTAGCGAATTCTTTTTTTATTTACCAGTCAGGAAACCCCCAATAGAGAGAAATTATCAGCAGAAGTTCAAAAAGGCTGCCAGCAGGGAGAAAAGTTTTCCTTTGAGGTTGCCATAAACTCACCTTGAGAGAGTAAGGGTCTCAAGACTTGGCATACCAATCATGCAACTAAAAAAAACAGTTGCCAAGAAGGGAATTCAAACGCAATTTACCCATCTGGGCTGTTTTCATAATTACTCTGCATTTTGGATTTTCTGACTTTCTTTTTCGTGAGTTTTTTTTCTTGTTCAATTTCCTATATGTTTTTTATGTTTGTTATTGTCAATTATAATCCATTTATTATAATTATTTTACTTTATTTTGTTAATCATTCTTCTCTTTCTAAACTACATTTAGAAAATAAATTGTAAAATAAATTGCTTTGCAGAGTTAATGTTACACTTCCTATGTTATAAATATATTTTTTATCATTTTAATAAAGTATAAAGCATTAGACATTGACTAAAATTAATACAGAAATAGAAAATGTGCCTATCATAAAATACTTAGGCTAAGCCTAACCATATCCCAAATTACCACTTCTCAGAAAACAAATCATAATAAGAATTCAAAAAATTATTCTTTCCCTTTTCAGTCTCTTAGGTGTTCCTGTACAAGTTTGAAGTAAAATTAAAAGTTTTCACCAGTTAATAATCATTAACTGTTTAGAACATTTTTATTACAAAATATAGAATCTTTAGTAGAAGAGTAAGTAAAGAAAACATATCTTACCATTAAGTTATTTTAGTAAAAAGGATAGGTCACCAAATTCTAAAAACATTGTTTCATTTTATTGCTACAAGTCATTATTTTTTAAAATATTACCCGTTTATTAGCAGAGAGCTTTCAAGTTCACAAAGAGACGCCAACTCAATGAATGAATCACAGTATTTGAATTTGAATAATGAATGAATCAAAAAAAAAAAAAATATTCCTTTGAATTAAAAAAAAAAATAAATAAAAAATGGTAATGAAAAATGAATTGATTCATTGCTCAAAATTTTTGAATCAGTTTTTTGAATTCGCCCTCTGGTGAAATATTTCACAAAGTATCATCCTACATTTCAATACAATTACAGCAGCATCCTCATTAGAAGTATATCGTCTAAAATAAAAATAATTAATAAATAATAGTTGAGAAGGTATATCAATAGTTTCTCTGTTGCATTGTTTCTTGTAAGTTTCCTATTAAACAATTTCAATTATCGATTATTCATAATCTGAGATTAACTTGATTATCAAGTAACTTTCATGTCCATGCTTTCATGAATTTGAATACTTTAGATTTGAAAAATTGTTTTGGCGCCTTCTTTCGATAAATAATATCAATGAAAAAATTTTGTGTTTAAAGCAAATCTTATAGTTATATTTTTAAAATAAGAAAATTCATGGTGGTAGATTTAATTTGTGATTACTTTTTAGGCTTCAGCTTTAAAATTTAAAATCTTCTTCAATACATAAGAAAGGAAAATTATTATTACTCTTTTCATGAAATTTTATCAGTTTTTTAATAGCTCAGATTATATCTATAAATCGAGATTGTACTTGCATTGCAAATTAAAATAATTTTTTTCATACCAAGTATCGTTAAAATATGTTGGAAAGTGTTTTCTATATTTTGATCGCTTTTGAGTGATTTGTTATAGCTCAATTTTTGCTTCAGTAGTAAAACTTTTTTTTTTTGGTAACTTTCTTTATTTTAATGAAATTTTAACAATTTATAGCGATGGCCAAATGTAATTTTATTGAAAATAAGTTTTATGAGTCCTTTTAATTTGTTTTTAGGGTTTAGTTTGTTCATTTGATTTTGTTATAAGAATTTTTTTTTTTTTGTAAATCAGGTAATTTGCTCCAAATTAGACCAAATGTAGTAATGCATTATTTGATTGAAACAGAGGTAGCTGGTGCTGATTGTAAAGAAAAGAAGGTACTTCTTGGTTATCCCGTTAAACAAACATCCATCACCAAACTATAAGATTAAATGCCAATAATGGATGATCGTGAATGTCACATCCAATAACAACAAATACAATAAACATGTTTAAAAGTCATTAAATTATTGTTATTTCGACTTTTTATATGTATTTTTCTTAATATTCTATTAATTATTTGTTTTTCTGCTATTTAAAATAAAAATTACATCAATATATGTAATTTGGCTATTAGTTTGGTGAAATTTGTCGACGGGATAACCAAGTAGTATCGAAAAGAAATATTGACAAAATACATGAGGAAACCTAATCTTTTTCACTCTTCTTTTTTGGCCATAATCTGCCACCATTTTTGTTTTGAAAACTCATGTGCAACATTTTCATTGAACATTGAAGCAGGATAATAAATGAAATGATTAATCTTAAAAGCTATAACAATGGAAATAATCTTACTACTGGGGTAATCTGGCACAATTCCAAAATTCAGGATGGTGTTCAGGTGCCATCTTTAGGCATGCATTAAGATTTAAGAAAGCAATTGGTTACATTTTAGATTACAAGCATTAAATCTTTCTTCTTTGCAGCTAATTTCTATTTTGGTCATTTTATCTCTCCATAGAAATTCCTTTAAATCTGGTTCTTTTGAAATATATTTGAATTGGCATTTATCTTTGCATTCTTATACACTAAATCAAGTAATAATACAGTTGTTGCATGTGACAAAAAAAAGAAAGAAGAAACTAAAAAAAAAACAAAAAAAAAAACAATCGGTTTTTGAAGTGGGCCGGCTGGTTCTATGTCTAAAATTCTTTATCTAAAAGCTGCTGTTTTTGCAACTGAAATTAAGTTTCAATCAGATGTTCTTGATCGAACTCATCAGATGTTCTTATTCAGGAACTATGTAATTAAAAGACATTTTCAGTAATTTTGTAAGCAGAAGATCTTTAAGGAAGTGCTGCCAAAGTTGACATTTTAAAACCAAAATATTTGCTGTGACATGGTGGAAAAAAAAATGGTCATCAGGTAATAAAAGATGTTTGTTACTAAATAAGTATGCCTTTTTTTTTTTTTTTTCCAAATAGAAAATAATTCTTGATCTCGTATTGCCTCAATACTGAAGCTCACTAATTTTACATTGTATGCTTAAAAGTGATTCAGAAAATGTGTGTGAAAGTTTTGCCTTGTTGAGTAGGAGATTTGAGAACAGACTTAAATGCAAATTTGCTTTAATATTGAAGATTAAATGTGCATAATTACTATAATATTTTTTTCTGTCTTTTATTATTCTGTGTAAGAATGTCTTGCTACATTTTATGACTGAAAAGAAAGCTTGCTTTGTGCTGAAACATAAAAGATACCCATAAACGTCCAAAAACCCCCATGCGTCTTGGGTATATATCAGAGAGGGATAATTTTTTCAGAAAATGGGATCATCGGAGGTTTCAATGCATATTTTGATTACAACTTTTAACTTTCTCTACATTCATATAAAAAAATGGGCTTCACATGTATAGAAACTGCATACATATTTGCATTCTATCAAGCAATTGTTTATTTATATCAAGAAGTTATCTAAAATCTGCATATAAATTTTAAAAAATTGTTAGAAAGTGTGAATTTGTTTTTCCGGTATTTTCATTATACAGTAAAACCTCTAAATAATCGACACCTCAGAGTGTGGAAACTGCCCGCTATTACGAGGAGTCCACTATTGAGAAAACCTCAGTAATTCAAAAATAGCTATGAAATACTTAATGTTTAAATAATTGGCTGTTATATATCGTAAAACCTTTATTACAGTCAAAGTTCTATAATCCGCACAAGTTGGTGCCAAAAGTTGTGTGGATTATTGAATATTGCAGATTATAAGGCATTATGGATTATGCGTCATTTTTTTATTCCTAGATGGTGTTTTAATTCTGTAATCAGTATATGATAAATAAAAATGAAATCTAAAAATTTATTTAACAGGCTTTCTCAATCTCTTACATAATTCATGTAAAGATTTTATGTAATAATTTTAGATTGAATGAAGAATTCAAAATTTTTTCACTTTAACTTTAATTATCAAGATTCTGATAAAAAGATGTAAGAAAAAATTCCCTCACATTTTTGCTTGAATTTTCAAATTCTCTGACTTTTCCATGTGCTCTAGATTTAACCTGAATCATAAAAGCCCTAAATAAGTATCTGAAAAAACACAAATAATTGAACTGAGTCTACTAAATATAAAGCTTCTTTGTAATTTGTGGGCATTAGCAGCATTCATAAAAGCACAAGAGCAGAATTCATTCACAAAATAGTCAAATGATGTTTAGGATATTCTTCCTAACTCTTATAAATGCAAGGATGATTTTACCTGTGTAAGGCAGTGGGGCGGGGGGGGGGGAGTTTGGCTGATGATCAGGAAGCAAAAATGAACAAAAGGCTTGACTAATACTTAAAAGTTTCTTTAAAAGCTATTATTCATAAAGTTACTGACAAATTCGTGCCCTGGTTGCTGTGTAAATCTATAACTGAATTTTTTTTAAATAGAAATTAGAAGAAATTAAAAATGGAGTACAGTTCGTTGTACAATCTATGTGTTAAAACTTTCAAAATTTTATATTTATAATTGATTACGACAAAGAATTTTGCATATCATTTGTTTTTTGTATGAAATATTAGCCTGCCCAATGTGTAAAAAAATACTTTTTTTCTTCATATTAGGAAATACTTAATAGCAAAGAAATAGCACTTCCTAATGGGTAATCTGCACTTGGTTATAAATAAGGGAACTATGACGTAAAGAAATTATTAGTATACAGCAAGACTAAAATGTATGTGAAATAAATATATTTTTGATGCTTAAAATATTTTTTTTCTTTGTACATTAGCAATCCTATGCAGATCTGCAACTTTTTTCAACATAAGATTGGGCTAGCTCTTTTTAATATAATACTGTTCCATTCCACCCACACTCCCATATGCATTCGTTTATGTATATTTTCATGAACTTTAAATGTCTTTCATTAGGCGAACAACTGTTTAAAAAAGATTTACTTTCAACTGAACAGAATACAATCAAATGCAGCCTATGAGCAAAACAATTATATTAAAAAAAATAAATGTTATAAAATAATTCAAACGAATTTCCTATTTTTAATTTGAAATTCAAATAATATTAATTACATTACTTACAAATAAATAATAAAATAATGAAATTATCATGATCATTATCAAATGAAGCGGAAAAACATGACTAAATAATCAGCAAAAATGAAAGCTGGGATACATGAAATTTCCTGTAGTCATCTTATCAAATCCGTCAACCGTAGGGCTTTTAGCAAAAGATTAACCTAAGAAACTATATTATTATTAACCAATTTTAGAAAATTGGCTTGGATCAGGATCAATAAATTGATGTTTTAAAAGTTATCAGATATTATAAACAAGACAAGACGCAAGACGCCAATGCAAGAATGAATCTTATATTTTTTAAATCATGATTCATTGAAAAAAATCACTCATATATTTATTTACTTGAGTCTTGAATTTTGTCTATTCTTTTACATTCCTTTCCTAAAAGTAAATGTTTTTTTTTGTTTGTTAATTGAAAATTTGTTCAGCATTTCTGCTACTGTAGATTTTTTTCATTGATTTAACATTCAGTATCAAATTCATCCTTTGTGATTCATTCATTGTGTTGGCGTCTCTCTACTTTCATGATAACATATACGTAATGGATTCGTTCTGATGGTAACAATAGCTATTTTTTTAAAAAAAATCAGTTTATTAACGCATTTTTATCTCTAAAAAAATATTGTAAGACATGTTTCATTAGTTATTATTCTACTGAAAATTTTATACCTTATGATTCGATCCAAAATTTTATGTATTGCAACTTGCATTTTTGATGACGTTCATTTTGACGACCTAATTACTGACACAATAGAATGTAATGCTGATATTCTACTTTAAAAAATATCCTAAATGAATTTTTACTTTAATAATTTTGAAAGACCTTTTTTACTTAACACTTTGTAAAAAATAAAAAATAAATAAATCTAACAACCAGAAATCAAAATGGCTAATTGCTCTTAAAATTCAGCCAAAATATTGTTGCACTGCTTTCATTTATTGGTAATTTTTTGAATTTGTTTACTTCAGGTTTACCAAGTGAAATAGTATTGTTCACATGTGCCCACCCCCACTTCTCTATTGCTTATTTCTCAGAGAGAGACTAGAGAAAAAAATATAACAATGCAATCTTTTTGAATGGTGGCATCTCAGGTAGAATTAAATATGTTCCTGTACCGTTTTATTTAGCAAGGAAGTTTTTAAATGCACCAAAAATTGCTTCTAAAGTGAGCAGTCATCTTCTATGGCTATAAACTTACAGGTTGTTCCTAAAATCTTGAAGTAAACCATCCACCCAAATATCTTTTAAATAAGAAATAACATCTGAATACAGTTATGCCATCAGAAAAAAAAAAGGCTCATTAAAATGTGTAACTGAATTGTCATTCACAACCCTGACAATAAGGAAATATTTTAGCAAAATTTGTATTATCTACTAATTTTGCTTACATGAAATATAATGATATTATCATTGATATATACATGAGTTTTTGCTGCTGGCAGAGTATAGTCTGACATGGCTACAACTGAATGATACATGAAATATCTATTTTTATAACAAATTGCCTCAATCAATTTATCTTTGTTATACATTCATGTATCAGCTCTCATTATATCCATGCAATGCAATTTCCCACTCTCCAATAAATGGTAGAGTGAAAACAATAAAAAAAAAGAGCTGAATTTTTCTGCTTCGCCAATCTCTAACTACTATATCCTAAGATCTCTCATTTGGTTCTGCAGTGGTACAGCCAGATATCGATTCAAGGGGGGGGGGTTGTGGGGGGAGTTTCAGTTCCTGTTAAAGGTGTTTGCTGTTTATTTGAATTGCACATTGATAGATCCAGCACTAATTAGACTATTCTCTGTATAATACTTAAATTGAAGGAGCATTTGTCTGGCAGGAAATCATCATTCTTTCAGCATATTAGGTTTCAAAAAAGTGATTTAGTTCAGCTAACCAATCTTTACTTAACTAATCCATGTAATATGCGCTTTCACAGTTTTAACTATATTTTTACTGTTACCATTTCATTGAATTCCCTTATTAAATGAAATCTGACTGTATAAAGTTGCAGAATTTGCAGTACGCCAAAATGTTTAAATGTTAAGTTATGTTTTGATTCATATAAGCAGCATTTATAGCGATCTTTCTTAGCTCTGAGAGGGGTTTTAACCCCAAAACTACCCCCTTGGCAGCACCACTGATTCTGGGCACAGGCAAAGGGTTATTTATAGTTATTATAAATCGAGATAACAACTACAGTCAAAGATCTATAATCCGCACACCCATTATCCACTGTTTTCTATAATTCACATTATTTTACGAATGTAAACAATGAAATAAACAGTTAAAAAATTTACAAATTAGTGATCCAAAAACGTTTGTTTTAGAAAAATTAAAAAAAAAATGAGAAAATAATGAGGAAACAATGAATTATGGTGTGCGGATTATAGATCTTTGACTGTATTGCATAAAAATTAAACTTTATATGTTGGAAATTAAAAAGGAGAAGCAATTTTTTTAGGTATGTACGTGTGTGGTGGAGGGGGAATACTTTTGTAGTGCAAAATGTGAACCATTACTTTGGCCAGAAGGCACAGATATAACACCATTTTTGCACATGCTTTTTTCCCCATGCCAATTTGGACAAAAATTTTGCTTTTGAATATAAGTTACAAATTGCATGAAATAACGGGACATGATTTTTTACTGCAATCTAAAAATAAAATAACGTGAAAAATCGGACAGATTCTAGTATTTTAAAAAAGGAAATAAAAATAAATAAATGATTACTTCATATAAATGATTATTGATTAGTATATAATAAAAATAATTTAAAGAATAAAAAAAAATAACAGTAAATAAACATGAATTTAATAAAAGGGGAAAAAATAAATAAACAGTTATAAATAATAAACTTAGTAAATAACAAAACAGTAAATATAATTTTCACAATTAATCGTAAATATTAATACTTATAGCGATATTGGATACATGCAGTTGCATCATTTAATCAGCACATTTCACTGAAATATTTAACTTTTCCAATTTATTCCCCAAACAATTATTATAAATTTATTAAATGGATCTTCTCCTTGGCACACACGTGCAATGCCAAATTGGCGGGGGGGGGGGGGAAGCACGTGCAAATGTGGTGCATATATGACATCTGTGCTGGCCAGAAAATGTGGAACACATTTTAGAAATACCTCAGATACATTTCTTGTTGTTGTTAAGACAGATTTCAAATCTAAACTCACAACTTCCTGACACATTCAAAAAGTCAGTTTTAAGCCTGGATACATATAAGTAAAAACCTCATTATTTTTTTTTAAACTGTAATTGAATAACATTTTTCATTTCTTGATAAAGCAAAGTATCTATCCAAAAATTTTTCCAAAATTGGTCTTTATAATTTTTTTTTTTTTTTTTTTTTTTTTTTTTTTTTTAATATGGCAGTTTGGAAATAGTTCTCATGAGGGAAAAAGTATTTAGAACTAAAAATGTCATACATTTATTAAAAAATCCTGTCAGCTAATTCATAAGAAATAATCTTGAAAGTTAGAAAAAACCTTTTTTTTTTTAAAATTCTCTCATATTTTTTATTCCATTGTTGGCTGATGTACTTTTGTTTAGTTTCATAATTTTTGGGTTATTCCCAAATGACTCCAAGTATGACACCTTTTATCATGATTTTTGATCAAATTCAGTGAATTTGTAGAATTTTTAATTCTCATTCAAATTTATCAACCACATTAAAATTGATCAAGTGGTTTATGAGTTATGAACTTTTAATTGTCTTCCAACATGGTAGATTTGACACCATTTTGAATAGCACATGTGACAACATAAAAGTCTGTAATTTCTTCCAGGTTTAAGCTGGAACTTTCAATTTTTTTTAGTTTTGTTTTGTTCAGAATAAAGTAAACTTTCATTTAAACAGATTTTTGTACATCTTATTCCATTCAATGCTGTCAGAAAATTTTCTTTTGTATTTTTTTAATTAAAAAAAAAGTTCAACTTCAGTGGCTGATTTCTCCTATTGTTTCCCCTTAAATTTTCATCTAATTATATAAATAAGTAACTCAAAGTATATTTTGATACTTGATAAAAAAATAAATTAAAAAAAATGGGTGGTTTACACATGTTTTATTTAAAAAAGAATTCCAATTTTACTGATCGTCCATAATTAATGAAAAACATAAAGATAATGTTGATATTTCTTGTTTTACTAGAAATATCATTAATATTTACATCTAAAAGTTGACAGAATTTTATCTTGTATATATATCTAACACATATATTTTTTAATGTGACTAAAATGAAAGGTAATCCCATGGGAATAAATTGGGTGCTCCACAAAAAATATTTTTATGACAAATTGAAATCTATTGCAAAGTTTCAGTAGATTACAGTTGAAAAATAAATTATGGAAAAAATTCTACAAATAGCCACATTTTATAACAAAATCATTCTTGTATACAGTAGATTCCATCAAATTCACACAGCTTGGGACCTGAGATTGTGCAGATTTTTAAATTTTGCAGATTTCTAGTTATATTTTTTTTTTTTTACATTTTTTAAACAATAATTAAATGCAAGAATGCAAACAAAATTCTCATGAATTCTGACATTACAGTACAATATTATAATAATTAAAATAATAAACTAAAGTTTAAAATGTAATATAACTTCTTTGAGTTATATAGCCTTGCCTGAACCTATACTATATGCAGTATCAATTGACTTCTCATGGTCAATTTCCTGGTTTACAGTTTAGGACAGTAACTATGATAATAGTACATTTGATTGACTGACTGCTCTACTTTTACCCATGACCATGAAGTGGGAAGGATGGATGACCTTGAGAAGCCACATTGCAAATTTAATAGAGCATAGGAAAGGGCACGCATTTCATGAAAAAGTGAGTGCTACTGTCAAAAGTTTTTACTAAATTGATGAATTTTTCTGAATTATGCAAGGATCAAACAATAATGTTATCATTTCAAAAAATGAATTGATTAAAAGACGATTATGCTTTGGAAATTTAAATGAATTACATTCAGCTTTAAAATTAGAATATCCGAATTTCCAAATTGGATTTTCAAACTTTTGTATGTTGAGATCAAAATGATTCATACTTGCAAGTTCTTCTTATACTAGCAGAGTTTTTTTTTTTCAATTCTTTTTTCAATATTTTAAAGTGATTTTATCAACAAACTTGAAAAATAAAAATTTCAGGCACAAATGTGTTAAAAAGAACATATAAATTATATATGTTTGGTTGCTTCTTTTCGTTATCTCTTCAAAGACTATTATATACCATATATTATATATATTATAAATATATATGTATATATTATAAAAATTATATGACTTTATGTGAATAATATAAAAATGTGACTCCACATTGGGTTTTAAATACAATTTTAGCATGTGATGTACATATTATTATGTATTTCCTAGATAAGCCTGTTTATTTTTTCTTAAAAACAAGATTGTTTTAAGAACTGTTGTTTGTTTGCTTTCTATTTTATTTTGAGAAAAAAGGAAAGATAAAGATTTGCGATCTTCCATCTACATATCTTGATGCAATAAGCTTTGTTCTAGACAATGGGATTATGCCATAAAAATAAATTCATTAATGGGCATGTTACTACACTGTATTCTGCAAGCACAATGTTGAAAACTGATTTTGATTTACTTTTTTACTGGCATAAAGTTATTTCATATGAATAGTGATATTGTATTATCATATCCTTCTTAAATCCGTGAAGTATATAAATAAAAACTTTATCTATGTATCACTGATAACTTTAAAAAAGTAAATGAAAAGAGTTGTTACACATTATTAATGATATCATTAGGGACGGGAATAAGGAGGAGGGTGCAGGGATGATAATGTACAATATCGTAAGGGGGAGATGGAATCCAAAATTAGCATAAGGTTAACAATTAAGGTAGTTATATATGTACACTCCTAATATATTCTAATTTTTAAAAAATCGTCCTTAAATGAGACTCAAAATATTTTTTCCATGACCATTGCTGCAGCTGAGGGAATTTGTTAGTTAATAATAGTCGCTGTCAAAGAGGTGGGGGGGGACAGTTCTCCAGGCAACCCCTGAGTTCTTCATTAATTGTACTGGAGGGTGGGCCACAATAAGACATTGTATTTTCATCAGTAACTACTTCACAGATATTTTTAGCCTTCTACATGGGATAAGCAGAAGCTAATTACTATTTAGAATTCCTTGATGTAACTGGGTATTAGGTCATGTATTACAGAAACTGTTATTCATGTCTGTATGGACACAAAAAGTTATTTTTATACGTTTTTATCTACTATTATTTTAGTTTCATTTGAATAGTAGAAGTAAGTGGTGTATATAGTCTTGAAACATATTTTTATAGATTAATATAGATAATTAGCTTAAATTATGGTGCATTTTTTAATATAAGACAAATTTTTGTCATTTTCTTCTTTGAACCACAATAAGAAGTCTCATTGTGTCCCAAATTTTAAAAAATGAGAGCAGGTTATAGAATTTTAATATTAGTAAACATTTAGACAACTTGTAAAGATTAATAATTAGTATATACAAATTACACAGCAATAAGTTATATTTAAAAAAAAGAAATGTGTGAACGTTATTTGAAACTTTTAATATTTTAAAATTATACAGGGAATAGGCAAAAAATAATTTAAATAAATAAAAAAAAGATAGTTTTATTTGACAAATTTATTATGCGTGCAAAAGGAAAAAGGGATCATCTCATACAAAAGCAATTAAAAAGTCAAATGACCTTTCATTTCCAACCGTTCTGTGGCTATCAACAAAAAAGGGGGTATGGAAATAAATTATGAAAAAAGTAACAAACCCTTTACATTTCCACAAATTGATGGAATGTTAATTGAAAAGATAATATTCTTAAACCATTCACATTCCAGAATTTACCTTACTCACCGCCCCACCAGTGACCGCGAGGTTCTGACCGCCAAACTGGTAGACGGTAGGTGCTGGGTTCGAACCCAATCGCGACTGTCGGCCTAACCGTTCGGAGTTTTCCGTGGTTTTCTTCGAACCTTGCGTAAATACGGGTTAGGTTCCCTTAGAAAGACCCCCACGGAGGGCATCCCACCCCGTAGGGCCTATTTCCCATAGTGTAGATAATTGGCCGACATAAATACAAACAAACAAACAAAACAAACCTTACTCACCACTAATGTTGCCAGGTGTTTCAAGTAAATCAGGGATCCATTTGCTTTGGACACCTCTAATTTCGTACAATTTCTTTTATCATCAATTGCAGATAATTCTACCAATAGACAAGGCCAAAAAAAAATCGCACTGAAATTGCGGTGTCCAGAGCATTCTGAGTCATGATTTATATGGGACGCCTGGAACTCTAGTGGTGAGTGAGGATCACCTCTCCAGTGTAAAGATTTAAATTACCGAAGCCGTCTATTTCAGAGATTATATTTCCTGTACCAAGTTCATTTCCCTTTGAGTTAAAACTAAACCAATATTACATTCGTTAAATGTTTGTTCAGCTTCACACTTTGTTTTATATTTTATTAATTTATACATGAATCAGTTATTACTGAATGCATTAGATATTGCATTAATGTTCATACCTATTTCTAGTTTATTTAAAAGTAATCATTTTTTTATAAATTCAACACAAAATTTTAAGCTTATTTAGATGTCTCATTGAGTCCTACAGATTGTCTCACAGTGGCCCATTCCTTAGCCTAAATGGGACATTATTATTATTATTATTACAAACACAATAAAATTCTATTTATAGGATTAAAAATTGGTGGAATATATAAGCGTTTAATAAAATATTCTGTTTGATATGCTTTTTGTAATGTTCATTTTAACCCTTCACTGCGCCATGTGGCACATCTGGCACATACATAAAAACAGTGTAATTCTCATTATGTGCCATAAATTTGGTCAATATGATCACTGTAGCAAATCAAGAACAGTCCAAAGAATGGAATAACATTTGTTCTTCCCATCTCAGACGGCTGCATTTGACAAGAAATCAGAACTTCTTCAGGGGAAGAAAAATCGATCAATCTATAGACAAAATTTATTTTATTATTTTGACTGAATACTTAAAAATATTAATATAAAGAAAGCTTCAGAATGTTAAACAGATAAAATAAATTAATTTGAGCCCATTTAATTGCAAAATATAGCAATAAAATATTGAAACCCCTCAATTTTATACATAGGGTACATGCCATAAAATGTCAAATTTTAGCTGAAAATTTGAAAATTAAATTATTTTACTATTTTTACCATTATTAGAGCGATATATAAATTTAAAAAAATGTTTTCATAAAAATAGAAAAAATCGTGCTGTGAAGGGTTAATAAAATAATTATACAAAAATTGAAGATTTTTCGTCTTACTGTGGCCCACCCTTCCCTATGGTTTCGAAAACTGACATGTTCACAGGTGTATCATTCAAACAGTGACTGTGGAAATCACCCTCTTGACCCTTGAATCTTCATATTTTGTTGGTTTGAGAGAATGCACGTTTTTCTTGTTTAATTCTATCAGCTGTATCATTTGACTACCAGACAAACTGAATCTGTGACTAATCCTTAAGCTGCTTCCTAAAAGGTACATGGATACCCGATCATGGTTAATGTTACCGATGAAAATTCAAAAGTTATGAGCATTATATTTAAAACATCAGTCAATTGATTGGGTCTAGATCGGCTTTATAATGTGTCACAACCACTGAAGAGGCTTTCACATCATTATAGTCTTAAAAAATCATCAACCAAAAGTTTTACATCTTAATACTGATCTCAGAACTTCAACCCACCTTTTATCACTTTTACTTTTATAACCTGATTTAAAGTATATTGCATGTGCAAATATACATATGTATCTATATCTATGGAAAAAAAAACTTCTCAAGTTCTATTCTACTTAAGAATGTATAATGTGATATTTTAATGTATTAATTTTGTACACATACACATACTAATAATTAATTTTAATGTACAGTAGACTCCCTCAAATTCGCACATAATTTACAGATGTAAACAATCAAACTTTCAGTTTAGATATAGGGACAAAAATTGACTTTTTTATTTTTATATCTATTCTATACATTATTTAACCTGTAATTTTCCTTAACGTTACTGAATTCATGCTTTTTCATGAAGAAATAATAAATTAATTTCTAAAAACATTCAAGGCTTGCTGATATCACTGGTAGTGTCACCTTCTTGCCAAATATATTTATGCATTAATCAAGCTTTTTTTATTATTAAGTGTGGCCAAACCTGAAATAAACCTTCTATATTTTATGATTTTGATGTGAATTATAAATACACCTTAATTTTCTAGGCAAGTTTAATTGAATAATTTAGGAGAAATGCATCTCATTTTTACGATGAATATTTAACTATACATTATGATTATTTACTTCATCTTTGCTTTTAATATTTTAATCATTTTAAATTAGCTATTTTTTATAATTTTAGTTTATTACCTTATTTAATTATTTTAATATTTTACTACATTGTAAGCATTCATTATAATTCCAATCGTATTATTAATTGCATCCAAATTATTGTTTAAAAAATGTAAACAAACTCATGATCAGAAATCCGCAAAATTCTAAAATCCGCACAACCTCTGGTCGCAAGCTGTGCACATTTGAGGGAGTCTACTGTATTAATTTTGTACAAAAATACACATATGTATCTATATCTATGAAAAAAAAACTTCTCAAGTTCTATTCTACTTAAGAATCTATAAAGTGATATTTTAATGTATTAATTTTATATTGTTTAAAGGAAATGCAATTTAACAAATCTGATATTTTATCCAGAGTCAAAATTTAATGCAACTTATTAAACAGTTTATCATTTTTCTTTCTGATTTTAGATTCAAATGTAGATGAAACTTTTTTGCTGAACTTTTCATGCTGATACTTTAGGGAAGTTCTTATAATCCAAAACAAATCTTTCTCACTTATGGACATGTCATCGATTCCAGAGGAAAATTTTTCCTCTAGTGAACAGCATTTTGTACCTCGAAATGGTGATAAAGTAAAGCATTTCTTCAATGCAAAAGAAAAAGTTTTTGTTTGTGAAATATGCTCCAAAACATTTTCTAAGTATGGTCTAAGAAAACATCTCTCGACTCATACTGGGGTGAAACCCTTTGTTTGTGAAATATGTTCTAAAGGATTTAATGATAACAGTATTTTAAGAAACCATCTTTTGATGCATACAGGAGAAAAACCTTTTATTTGTGAAGTATGTTCCAAAGCATTTTCTTATAAGAGTAATTTAAGAAAACATCTCTTGACTCATACAGGAGAAAAACCTTTCATTTGTGAAATATGTTCCAAGAGATTTTCTCAGAGTAACAGCCTAAGAAAACATTTCTTGACTCATACTGGAGAGAAACCTTTTACTTGTGAAGTATGCTTCAAAACGTTTTCTGCGAATAGTTATTTAAGAGCACATCTCTTTATTCATAAAGTAGAAAAAACTTTTGTTTGCGAAATATGTTCCAAAGCATTTTCTCATGATCACCTTCTAAGAAAACATTTGTTGACACATACATGTGAACCAGAAAAACCTTTTGTATGTGAAAGATGTTCCAAAGGGTTTTCTGTTAAGAGCAATCTAAGACAACATCTTTTGGTACATACAGGTGAAAAACCCTTTGTTTGTGAAATATGTTCTAAGGGATTTTCTCAAAATAGTAATCTAAGAAAACATCTCTTGACACATACAGGAGAAAAACCCTTTGTTTGTGAAACATGTTTCAAAGGATTTTCTCTTAAGAACTATCTAAAATATCATCTCTTGACACATACAGGTGAAAAACCTTTTGTTTGTGAAATATGTTCCAAGGGATTTTCTCAGAGTAGTAATCTAAGGAGGCATTTTTTGTCTCATACCAAATAGACATCACCAGAAAATCTGTTATATTTTCAAAATTGTGTATGAGCTCTGTATATGTCATTGCATTTACTATTATCACATCTTTCTTGTTTTAGTATTTAGTTATAAATTTTTAAAAATGTACACTTTTCTTCTTAATCTACAAAAATTTTCTATAGCACAGTGCGATTTTGAAAATAAGCAGTAAACTCTGGACCTATTCATTGAATGTTTATAAACCTTATGTAAAGATTTTTTGGTAGTTAGTTTTAATTTTTGTTATTTCACACTAACATAATTTTACCCTAAAATTAAAAATTAA
Source organism: Maratus speculifer (assembly GCA_964019185.1). Classification (NCBI taxonomy): domain Eukaryota; kingdom Metazoa; phylum Arthropoda; class Arachnida; order Araneae; family Salticidae; genus Maratus; species Maratus speculifer. The sequence goes on along the minus strand of CAXHSM010001376.1, from coordinate 7,041,715 downwards.
TGTGATCTGAACGGATAAATTGTACCTCAATATCTTATGTGATAGGAAAAGCTTTATGACAGGAGTAACACGTTTTAGAAAATAAGACATATTTGCTTAAAATATGTTTTATGAGAAAAAAATCTTACTCTTTTGTTTAAATATTTACCAAGGATTTAAACGAAATCTGTCTCATTATCGTATAATCTTTGGGTTCATCATGAGTTAAATACTTTCCTTAAAAATATGTAAATAATGAATTCAATATTTATTTGGCCTGTGTACTCGATCCATGAATAAAAGTTGTATAGACTAATCATTTTTGTACTTAGTTTGTAAGCTTTATTTTCTTGTTTGTTTCGTATATCATCAAATTTAGAAATTTAAAGTACGTAAATTTTATCTCCTATCATCATATATTATAATAGGAGAAATCTTGTGTTTTTGGAAATTATTTTTCAAAGATGACTCTAATGATTTTGATTAAATTTTGTATCACACCATTTTGAGGTACGAGAAGACCATTGAGACAGTCAAATGTTTAAGAAAATTCAATGAATCGGTCATTTTGGTGTCAGTATAGGGAATTGGATTTTAATGGAAAAGAGGATTCAAACAGTCCGTAATTTATTGAAAAATTGACTGTAAATGAAGTCGAAAAAGCAGTGCCATGCGAAAGACGAGGCAAAGAGGGCAGGAATTTTAGAGGACGCCAAATTTATTCTATCAATGTCACTTTTGACCTGTTATTAGGAAAAGTTGGATGAGGGGCGCAAAACTGAAACTTTGCCCAGGGTACAGTATTCTCTTTACACACTCCTGTGCAAAAGTTACTACATTTAACAAGATTTGTTAGGAACATCAACTTTAAAGATTACCAATGACAAAACATTTGCATGTTACTGCGCGTAAAATAAAATTATACAATTGAATTTGGCACTGATATATAATTCTTAACTGGTCGAGAATGTATTATTTAGTCAAGTTAAACTAAAAATTAATTTTGACCAAACTACACTCTTTCTTTCATACTGTTATGTTACAATACGAGCAAATGTTTGTACTCAAATTTTATCTAAAAAATGACTCTAATATTCGTGACTGAATTTTATATCCTACCAGTTTGGAGTATGAAAAAATCCATATGGTTGAGAAAATTTGATCAAAAGATCATTTAGGCGTTACGCAAGTCAGTGGGGATTGAAGTTGGTATAGTTATTAAATTTGCTGAACTTTTTTAAAATTTTACGTATTACCAAAAGTGTGAATAGGCATTAATATATTGTGTTGAAAAGAATGGGAGGGGGGTAGAATGACTTGTTTTTATGCCTTAGTGAAATGTAAGTAGAATTTTTAGAAAGGAATTGTAACTTATTCATCCTCTCCAAATGTAATTTTTATATGTTTCTAATTAATGGTGTGTATAATATTTTGTTGCTTTTTTTTATATATATATTTAAAGATTTTAAAAAGTGAATGGTGTTTTATACATATGTTAAAATGCATATGTTGATTTGCAGGTTTCTGTTTTTGTAAAGAAAATTTCTTTTAGGCTGATGAACCTATTGCAGTTCTGTTTCTGAAAAAAAAAAAGGAATTCAGAGTTGAACGACTATTATTAGGAGGGGGGGGGGGAACTGGGAGACTACACATAAAAGCTGCTTTAAAACATTATTTTTTAGAAACATATATACAATGTAAGTTTTGTCAGTGTTAGTTTAACCTTTTTTTACCCCGGCGGTGATTTAAAGTGCCATTAAAATAACTTGTTATAAAATTCATTTAATACATCAATTAGTAGCAATGCAGTTTAGAATGAGTTATAGATATATTAATTGATCTTGTTCCAAAAGCATTATTGGTTGCAAGAATGACTTCTTTTGTCTTTGGATGTTTTCAACTTTTTTTACTTTCAAATATTGACAGAAAAATAAATAAATAAATATTTTTGAGGAGTTAAAAATATTTCTCAAAATTCCTATAAATACAAACTTAATTTTAGTTGGTAAAATCCTTCTAAATATTATTAAATAATTCACGAAAAATGCTTTTGAAAATGAAAATTTCATAATTTTACTATGTAGGACATAAAGGGTTAACAAAAAGGGCATTGAATAATTTTTAAATATTAATTCAAATAAAATGCAGTACCTGATGTTGTTAACTGTATAATGATTATATCTCAATCAATTTTAAAAATTCATCGATGTTTTATGCTGTATGCTTTGAGGGTAGCCTAATGTTATTCTGCCTTCTTCTGTAATCACCAGAAAATCATTAATGGTTCTCAGCAGGGTTTTCATTTCCATCCAATAAGTGTATCTGTTTTAAAGACCGACATTTAAAATAAAGTGGGAAAATCGTGACAAGCAATTACAAAAAACATTTTGAAATAAACAAATGCTCTTGTAAATTTTTCTGTGCCATGCACACCAATGGAATGTGCATTGTTTCTCATTCCTAACTTTAGCATATTCCTTTAAGAAAATTTTCTTCAATTTAAACAGGGTAAAATTTTGTAAAGAATTGATTTTTTGAATCAGCTACCCTGTTTTTACTCATTGTAAGTGTTGCTGGGCTGTAAAATTTGTTTTTGAATTTCAAAAGAATTATATTATACATTGAGTAAAAACCCCAATGGTGTTATGAAATGTTTAAACCGTATTCTCCTTCAGTTTATTTTTAATTTTGTTTTAATTTAATTTAACTTAAAAAAAAGAAAGAAAGAAAAATTCTAAGTCTAGTATATGAAGTCTATTTTTCAATTATGTATAAATTCTTTTAAAAATGTATTACAGTAAACTCCCTCAAATCTACAACGCTAAAATCCACAACTCGCTAAATCTACACATAATTCACAGATATAAACAACGGAACTTCCAGTTAAGATATAGAAACAAAATTGGATTTTTTTTTATTTTTATATCAATTCCTAAAGTATTTTAATCCGTAATTTTCGTTAATGTGACGGAATTCAAGCTTTTTCATGAAAAATATAAATTTACTTTTGAAAAAATTCAAGATATTGCTGATATCACTGGTAATCAAAATTCATTTTGTCAAATGTATTTATGCATTAATCAAGCTTTTTTTTAATATAAAATCTGGCTAAACATGAAATGAAACTTCCTTATTTTATTATTTTTATGTGAATTTATAGTGTATCTTTAGAGGCGAGTTCCACTGAATAATTTAGGAAAAATGTATCTCATCCTTATAATGAATATTTTATTATGCATTTTTGATTATTTACTTGATCTTTGCGTTCAATATTTTAATCATTTTAAAAATTTACATACATTTTTATTATTTTAGCTTATTATTTAATTATTTTAATATTTTACTGTATTGTATGTATTCATTATAATTTCAGTTGTATTATTAATTACATTCAAATTACTATTTAAAAAATGCAAACAAAGCAATGACCAAAAATCAGCAAAATTCTGAGATCCGCACAACCTCTGATCCCAAACTGTGTGGATTTGAGTAAGTCTAATGTATTAACATTTTTTTCTTATTTAATTTTCCTTTTCCCTTTTAAAAATTTCTAAGATCGGTTGTTTTTACTTACAATCCTCATTATTTAACAAAATTAAATTGTTTTAGATATCAACTATATTAGAATTAGAAAATAAAAATTGTTGATCAAATAATAAGATTTGTGTCATTTTTCCCCCTGACTGGAAGACAATGAGTTTATTATGAGCTCCTTTTTTGTATTCCAAGGATGATTTTTTTGCTGGATACCTGGGGTTGATCTCTATATTAGTCGTTTTTTTATATTTTCAACTTTGTTAAAAGATTTTTTATGAGGATACTTATAATTTCGAAATCTAGTTCTGATTGTGAATGTATCTTTTTAAGACTACCTTAAAACTAAATCAAAAACGAAAAAAAAGAACTTTGTAGAAATCGATTGCATTTTATTCAGTGCCATAAAAAGAAAAAAAGATTAACAATATGAAATGCAAGGCAGATATTTTAGAAGATTTCTTTCACAGGATTAATACTTATGACTATCGTACCCAAGTCTTTTTTTTTTGGGGGGGGGGGGGAGGTTAAATTTATATATTGTTCTATATCTTATTGAATTGTGTAATAAATAGGAATTATTTCTGACAACAAGGTCGTAGCCAAGAAACATAAATTCAAAAATTACGTTAACGTAAGTTCTTTATCGCTATTAATAATTTTACGAATAATGTTGTCTGCCCTACACTTCTTGAGAACTATTAAGTCTAGTTCCGGTCCGGCTTATCTATATGTAGAAAAACAATGCAAGCCTGATTTCTACCACGAGTCTGCTAAAAAAATATTAAGTTTGGGTTATACACAATGTAACTGTCTCATGCCGATCGCTACAGTATACAAGTTACATTTCTGTATTGATGTTGTCAAATTAGTATCAGTTCGTGACTCACATTTATACTTATTCTCGTTAAAGGCATATTCATTGAAAATAGCTCATATTTTTTCGTCTCTGATGAAATCTTTAGAACGGGCCTGTAGGCCCACTCATTTTTTTTATCGCTCGCCCCGTATGGCCCGTCTAATTTTTTGCCGGCCCCGCTCGTCTATTTTGTTTGTCGGCCCAGCCCATTGAAAAAATTATTCTAATTCTGCCAGCCGGGCCCTTTCACGCCTCTGAGAAGCCGTCACTAATTAAGTGTTGATGCAAATCGTCCAACAGGTGGCGTTTTCAAGGTCAAGTGGATGTTTTTATAGGATTTTAACAAGAACTAACGCACTAAATGTCATCAAACTTCATATTCTGTTATTTATTACATTAACTATTGCTACCACTCACCTAAATTCAATTTTGGCCTTAAAAAGCTGTTTTGTCGATCCTGAATTTTGAATTCTCCAAAAAAGAAATTTATTAAGTGATTCTCAATTAAAGAATTTTTTTAATCCAATCGTAATTTTCGGACATAATTTTGAGTAGTAGATTTTTTTAATAACACTTTATACCTATGCTTAAAATGAAACTGAATTATACCCAAGAGATATTTTATATTTTTGTATACATTTTAACATTTTATCTGTATGTGTTTTTCGTTTATTTTATAAAGCGTGTTCTGAAGATTGATTTGTTTTCTTTATCTATCTTTTCTTTTGATTCTTTATTTTTATAACTTATAAATTCAAAGATTTTAATTATTGTTACAAAAACACGTAAAAGTTGCGTAGTGCAAATACTAATAAGAGATCTACATAGGGATAAATTATTATGTACGATCCAAGCCGAACAAAGATCTATTTTGTACGACCCATCCCAACACAAAACAAAAATTATTGGCCGGGTTTTAGTATAAAGTTAAAGATTCGATCCGTAGAAAAGAAAAAATATTCACAAAGCCAGATACAAACAGTAAAATCTCGGAATTAGCCTGGCTCGATATAAAAGCCAAGAGTTCCGCCAGGCCCTGCTCGTACAAAAGCTTGACTAGCCGAGACTAAATTTCCACAAAATATAAATTTCTGTGTCGATGTGCTTAAAAATCATCTTTTTCGAGGATTTCTGATCAAAAATATTTAACTGTTTTTATTGTCATGTTTATAAGCTTCCTTTTCAAAAAGCACTTTGGACTGAGATATTCATTTTTTAAATTATTCTTTATTTTTATGTAAATGTTTTAGTTATAATTAAAGCTGTTTTGAAATCATACGGGGCAATTTTATGACATATGTTTTAATTTATTTTTGTTTGGGAATGCATGAAACTAACATGTGTTGATATTCAGAAACTATCTAATCGCACTCACTTTCCCAATTTTTGCAAACACAATAGATTTTTTAGAAAATATTGTGAAAATGGGCATTTTGAACCGAATTTCTTCGCGAAAGAATAAACCACTGAAACTGGGTTGAAAATCATGTTTTTCACGCGATCAAAATTATTTATAAATCAATAGGTAAGTTATTGATAAAAAAATGGAAAATTCATATCGATTCCAAATCTCTTCCATAGTCAGGCCTTCCAATTTTATACCTTTCCGTTAAAAAAATGAACTCCTAAATGTGTGAAAAAGTTTTACATTTGTTGATCAGTGTAGATGAGAGCAGCCTTAATATCATTCTATGCCTTGGAAACTTAAACATCTGAAAAATGCTACACAGTAAAATCTTTGAAGACGGATTCGCATTGGACAGGAGAAATTTTATATCTTTAACATTTTTATACATATTTTACACAGTAAAATCTTCGAAGACGGATTCACATAGGACAGCAGAAAAAATCCATTATACACAAGTTTCTTTCTTAACAGGAACATAGTTTGTTCTAAATGTATCATATTCTTTTTTCTTGTTAAGAATTATATTTTGCATAAATCAACACATTTTTCGTTTCAGACAGGATTTATAGACAGATTTATTTTCAGAGTTTCTTTTGCTGTGCTTTATTTTAATTATCCAGAAATATATTTACTATTCATTAAAAATAATACAATTTTCAATGGTAAAATTATAGCAATTTAAAAAAATACATATTTTTTGGAAAAAAATTGTTGAGTCGGGCCAGATTTTACTGATTTTTCCCATAGGCCAACCAAGCCGAGATGAGCCAATAATTTCCATATGGGCTGGATCAGGACCAATATCATCTAAGTCTACCCTTTCTGAAAAAAAATTAAATCCGATACCCGGCCCGGAATGACTGAAAAACTGTCTGGTCAGGCCCGACCCGAGTATCGTGAATTAAAATTGACTAAATGAGTGTGCCAGACATGGCTCGTGGAAACCTCTAATCTTATACATATATATATTTTTTTAATTTTCAAATGTATTTTGTATTTCAAATGTATTTTGAAAATACATGTATTTTGTATTTGGAACTTTTTCAATTTGAAAAGTATTTTGTATTTTAGGTTATAAAACTAATGTATTTTGTACCGAAAATGTTTTTTCGATGTATTTTGTCCAACTCTGATATTAGCTTATTTTCAATGCTTTAACTAATTTTTTAGTCAAAGAATCAAAGGCAGATTTTGTATCTCCTGAAAGTGACTAATTTAACCTTAAAAGCCTTTAATCAAAGAAATATGAATGGAAATCCATTCATAAAGAGATCGCCCCTACTTTTTTTAAAAATCCTAATCCTCTTTCTTTAAAGCCTATGAAATTAGCGTGCTTTCAGAATCTTGGGTATAGGGGAATGGGGAATAGGCGAATATAGCTCGCAGGAGACAAAGCCCCCTAGTATTACAAAAAACTATACACCGAATTGAAACGATAAATTATTACGTTGGATTAGAAAGGTATAAATAATATTTTTATGTTCCTATTAGGTTAGTTGTGGTGATTGATATGAGAACAATAAATCTTTGAATCAAATTTCAGTTTTTTACAAATCACGTGGTTAAAACAATGTCTATTTTTATACAGGGTATCTCTTCTTACTGATTATTAAAAGTTAATTTCTAAACCATTAATTTTAGAGGTATAATTCCACTTGCAAAAATCTTTCAAATTTTGTAACGCATTATTTGAAATTCAGTTTATGTTAAAATAGCTACTTTTTAGATAGTTAAGCAATGAAATTTTCTTATAATTTTAGCGTTCGATAACTTTTATCTACCAAGAGTTTCTTCGTGTTTTAACAAATAAAACAGCAAAACTTTATTCTTCTATGGCTATATTTACTGAGTTATGATACTTAGAATTATGAACTTTTAAAGTTTTAGTCATCATAAATTAAAAAAAACCTGTTTTTATGGACAGAAAAGCTGACATTCAAAGTATCATAAATAAATTAGCTTTTAATGATAAATATTTTTAACTATAAACTGATTTTAATGGTGTAGATTTATCTCAATAAAAAACTTCGTCTATACTTACATTTCAAAATTATTTCGAACATTGTGCTTAAAGGCCTCCGAATTAAAACAGTTGTTGACAGCATACACAGCAATGGACTTTATCAACGAGTGTTAACATCCATGCCTCTGCGGAGAGAAAAACACCGTTTATTGCACGAAGGAGAAATAGTGTTAAAATGTTCTTCATGCCTATTGGTGTTTACCCGAGGCTGGCGTTACAAATTCCATTGGGGAGTCCATTAGTTATAAATTACAACAATAACAAATTGCTAGAACCCATTACTTGCACAAATATTGAACTATGCCACATGTTATTCAAAAATAACTCTATTTACTCTAAAATAACTCTACTTAAATAAAAAATAACTCTATTAACTCTGATAAGCAAGTATTGTGATAGAATTAATAGAATTGGTATTAACTATTCAATAAATATATTTAATTATATAACTAAATTTTAAAGATAAAAAAAATTAGCACTTCATTTAGAAAAAAGAGATTTTTTATCAAAGCAAAAAATTTTTATTATTATTAATTGAAATGTAAAAATATATAATGATGATTAGATTAATTAAGGAATATATTTAATAATAAATATATATATACCAATGCAATTTACATTTAACCTCTTCTTTTCACAATATACAAAGTTTAAAACTACTTAAACGTATCTGTTTTATTTGTTGCTCTCTACAAGCGATAAAAAATAACAAAGCGTTTTAGTTATTAAACTCCATTTATAATAAATATCCTCTGCCTTATTTGCTGATCTCAATATTAGAAATCTTCTTTCTTCAGAATTGATATTTCACCAACATTCCCCCCAAAATACAAAGTTTATAATTTTGAAAGGATTTATTTTTCAAAAAAATCAGTCCTTTATTATTTATTGCTCTCCAGTAAAAATAAATAGACAATCTGCCACTTAAATTATCTCTTTAACATCAAAACGCCCTTTACAAACGCACATATCCTAAATTAAAAATTTCTAAAATTTTATTTTAAAACAATCTGCTGCTCTCTGATAAGAATAAAGGAATAAACAGCATGTAAAAACAACCCTCATTTCTCCCAAATTTTCATTTCTCCTTTTGTCCTTCCACACAGAACATAGTTTAATATCCTGAAGGGTATTCTCAACTGCTCTGTTCAACAAGCGCAAAAGGTTTTGACACATTTACAAATTCATTTTTCAACGGAAAGATATGCAATTGGAAGGTCTGACTAGGGAAGCGATTTCGATTCGAACTGAGTTTTCCATTTTGTGATAGCTAAATTACCGAATTATAAGCTACTTTGATCACGCGATCTCGCGATTTTCTCCCTTTCATTGACTGGATTTTTCTACTTTCGCCGGAAAATTCGTTCGAAAAGTCAAATATGATGGAATATCCATTGAAATATCCATCGCATTTGAAGAAAAAAAAAGCACCAAAAAATGATTTTGATTAGATAGTTTCTGCAAAACAACAATTCAATTTCTAGAATTCATGGATTTCCGAAAAAAATGTTAATTAAAATTTATACCACAAAGTTGCCATTTTTGATTTAAGAATACCCTTAATGTTAATTTTCTAAAAACTTCTGCCCTGTTATTCATTTTGAAGTAAGGTGACTTTTTAAAATCGTCATCGAGATTCAAATTTTTGCTTCACCCTTTTTCGATAAACATGGAGGAAAGGATTTGTAAGTATGTGTTGGAAAAGCAATAATTTTCGTCTTTTTTTGCAGTTTTTCCATTTCCATATCTGAGTCACACATATGTGGTTAATATAAAAAAGAATCATTCATTTTCAAACCCCGATTTATTCAAAAGTATTATGCATACAAATACGAGTGATATATGAAAATAACCTCAAAGGGCCCAAGTTTCATGCTCACTCAAAGAATGTTTTATGTGTGCCTCCTTGGTCTCACGACACACGTCTAGTGATAGTTTGATTTTATCTGCACATTCTGTAGAGTGATACAAGGCAGTTTTTTTCTAAATTTTAAAATATTTTAGTTAAAATATTTTAAAATTTTCCAGGTATTATTTTTATTGGGGATAATAATAAATGTAAATATTGTAGGCATATATATTTTATATTACATGTCTTACGTGTACATTCATAAATGTCTAAAATATTTATTAACATATTATGTATGTAATATCTGCTGTGTATTTATTCCTTTATTAAGTGGAAAAAAAAAACAAATCCATTAATTTTATGAAATATTGATCAGGAATTACTCCAATAAACTCTAGTATAAAGAGTACCGTAATTTAGGGAGTAAACACCACGGCATTTACGAGTTTAAAAGTAAAAATTTTCATATACTGCGTTGGCAAAAATTTTGTGCAAATTATTCAGTGTTTGAAAAAAAAGATCACTTTTTTTAAATTTTCTTTTTCCCCATGTTCCCGATATTACCAAGCGTAAGTCAACAAAAGCAATTCACCATGAGTCAGCCTTTTCAAAAAAATATGGTGACTGGAGTAAGCAGAAAAGGACAGTAGATGCTTGCTTTTATTGCACTTCATTGTAGAAACAAAGAATTAGAAAGCCAGTTTTTCTGAATTTCACAATTGAAATGTCTCTCATGGGTGCAGGTTTTTCCATCCTGAGACAGAAAAATCTCCAAGGACGGAAGCGGATCGTGAAAAGCATGCGTTTTTCGTCAAAGGATCGCGGGAAAAAAATCTTGAAATGATCGCGGAAAAAAACATTTTCTTGAAATGATCGCGGAAAAAAATGCTATTTCTGTCAAAGGTTTGAAAAAAAGACGCGTTTGCTGTCAAAAACTTGCTGAAAAAAAACGCAATTTCTGTCGAAGGATCGCAAAGAAACATGCTATTTCTGTCGAAAGAGCGCGAAAAATACTCTAATATCATCAAAGAATTGCAAAAAAGGCGCGATTTTCATCAAAAGCTTGTGAAGAAAACTCAATTCATGTTAAAAGATTGCAGTAAAAGACGTCATCTCGGTCAATGAATGCGAAATAGTTGTGGTCTCTGTCAAAGGATCGCAAAAAAAATGAGTTTTCTGTTAAAAGGTTGTTGAAAAAAATTTCTTGTCGAAGGCATGCAAAAAAGACTCTATTTCCATCTAAGAATTGCGAGAAAGATGCTATTTCTACACTGTAAAAGAAAAAAAATCTGTAAAGATACTAAACATTTTCTAGGAAACTGAGATTCCAAGAACTTTTCATGTAACGATAACAGGAAAAATCTATGTAAACGATTCTAAAACTTGAGTTTTTGTTGTTACCGTTACAGGAAAGTTCTTGGAATCCCAGTTTCCTAGATAAAGTGTAGTATCTTTACAGATTTTTTTTTTTTTTACAGTGTAGTCAAAGAATACTAAATGGATGCAATTTTTGTCAAAAGATCACAAAAAGACTAATTTAGTCAAATGAAAAGACGTGATCATTAGAAAGACGTGAATTTTGTCAAAGGATTGTGGAAAAAACGCAAATTTTGACAAAGGATCGAGAAAAAGACACAATTTCCGTCAAATGATCACAAAAAATTCCACGATTTTCATCAAATGATTGCAGAAAAAGAGCAATTTTTGTCAAAGAATCACGGAAAAGATGTGAATTTTGCCAAAGGATCACGAAAAGACGCGATTTCTGTTAAAAGATCGCGAAAAGACGCTATTTTGTCGAATAATCATGAAAAAGATGCTATTTCCGCCAGAGAATCGCAAAAAAAGATGCTATTTCCATCTAAGAATTGCAAAAAAGATGCTATTTCTAGTAAAAGAATACTAAATAGATGCAATTTTTGTCAAAAGATCGCAAAAAGACAAATTTAATCAAAGGATCGTGGAAAAGATGTGAATTTTGTCAAAGGATTGTGGAAAAGACTCATATTTTGCCAAAGAATCGAGAAAAAGATACGATTTCCATCAAATGATCGCAAAAAATTCCACGATTTTCATCAAATGACTGCAGGAAAAACGCGATTTTTGTTAAAGAATCACGAAAAAGATGTGAATTTTGCCAAAGGATCACGAAAAGACTCTATTTCTGTTAAAAGATAGAGAAAAAGACGCTACTTTCATCGAACAATCATGAAAAAGACTCTATTTCCAGTCAAAGAATACAAAATAGGTACAATCTTTGTCAAAGGATCACAATAAAGATGTGAATTTAATCAAAAGATCGTGGAAAAGACGCAAATTTTGCCAAATGATCGGGGGGGGGAGGGAATGCGATTTCGTGAAATGTTCACAAAAACCCCCACAATTTTCATCAAATGATAGCAGGGAAAATGCGATTTTTGTCAAAGGATCACGAGAAGCATGCGATTTCTGACATAGGATCGCAAAAAATACTCGATTTCTGACATAGGATCACAAAAAGACACAAATTTCGTTAACAGGTTGTATAAAATATTGGATTTCATCGAAAAATCGCAGATTTCAGCTGAAAATAGTAGAAAAATCAAAATTTCCGCTAAAAACCGTAGAAAAATCACAAATTTTGTATTAAAGCTGTAGTAAAATTGCAAATTTCCGCTAAAAATAGTAGAAAAATTGTAAATTTTGTCGAAAGATCGGGGAAAAACATAAGTTATGTGCGCTCTTGCTATTGGGGGGGGGGAGACAAAATATTTTCAGTCCTGACAAAATGATGTCTCTTTTGTTGGCATATTTTAGTTCAGTTAAAAAACTTACAATATTTTCCGTCCGATTTACATTCGATCTCCTGTTCATGCAGAATTTCCAATTCTCACTTATGATTACTTGCATATTTATTAAATCTTTTCTATTAATTATCCAACAATAAATGCAGGATTTTATAATTTCCGTTCTTATGATGATCGATAACACATAGTCCGGGTGCTACGCATCCGAAAACTGCAAATCGTGATAAGAATATACCACTTGGTGAGTATGTACTTTATGATAATACAATGTATTTCAGAGGGGGAGGCATCTCGTAAAGTCGTCTGAATTCAAGATGGCGGCTATTATTCAAAATGGCGTCATTTTCTGAATTTCCTTAATATGCGTGATATAAATGTGTATTTCATGTCGATTTCGATGTTTTTAAAGTCAGTTTTTTGTTTTTAACACTTTTCAACATTATTTAATAGAGTAATTGAATTCGATTTATCTGTCTGTTTGTCTGTCTGTCCGCCTATTCTTCCATGCACTAATTCACTTAAATGTACTCAGACTCCCATGTAAATTTTATAGGTTGTATAAAGTTTATAATAGCATGTTCGGAGTAAAAAATAAAGTGTATGGCTTTTCTAGTCCATTTACAGGGCGCTGAAAAAAATTATGAATTGTCTAACTGTTAATCTGGCACTGCTCTTTTTTCCTTAAATTTACTCGGATATCCGTGTAATTTATGTATGTGTTATGTCTATATGTAATTTTAAAAAGTGGTATACTGCGAAATGTTTTACATCGAAAATGTACAGTGTAGCATTTATAGTTCGTTTGCAGGCACACTCAAAATAATTCCCTTACATTATGGTCTATTGGCAAAAATCCTTTTTATTGTGTTTAATGATGTTAAAATGTTTGAAACATATTAAAATTAATATTCATCAGTGAAGTACAATACAAGATACATGCTGTACAATATGCCTCCAATACAAATACACTCCCAGTACAATAATCCCCAACCAAAATGAGATGAAACAAATGTGATTCAATATTTCAATTTGAATTTATTTTCCTTGCTTGTTTTGCGGTTACTGACTCTTCTTGCAAACTCATTGATACGCAGATGATAAAGATGTGAAATAAACTGAAAAGACTTTTGCAAAAAATTAGTTGCATGTATTTTTATTTTATTTTTTTTTATTTTTATTTTTTTTTTTTTTTTTGAACGGGATGCGCGATTGTATAATGAAAAAATTTTAAAGATGAATAACATTATTCACCGTTTGTGTTCGCATTTAAATAATTATTTCTCGTCGGCATCATCCATTTAAAAGAATGTTTTGAAACCACAGATTGGGGTAACAATATTTTACATCTTAAAAAGAGTTTTAAGTTAAGAATAGAATATTTTTATTTTAAGCAATCGTATTGTATTTCACTTTATCATACATAACAGTATTTGGTATAATTTTCTAGGTTTCGTTCTTTACTTATGTGTCTTTTTTTAACATGTTATTAAATATGGCAAAGCGAATACGATTAATTTCAGAGAATAATTTGTTCAATAATGGTGAAAATTGTCTGTTTCATGCATAGAATAAATTATCAGACGTACACCATGCATTTTCATCGGGACATTTTGTAATAAGAAAATCAAACAAACTCTTTTCAGCAATGGGCATAGATTAAGCGCATGAACAAAACAACGCTATTGTCAGAGGAGAAGGAGGTTCAGTAGGGTTATTGCAGGATCCATCGGCAATAACACGTTGGATGATATCTGGACCAGAAATCTATGTAATTTCATACAAGAGTTTGAGTCTAACATTCAAGTAAAACCCGAAGAAAGAAATTGATACCATCATGAACAATATCACTCGTTTCAAATTAATTTTTTTGCTAATGTTCAAGCACTCTATAGCGCATTAAAAGGATTAGGGAACCCATTTTTAGAAAATGGTGAAGACCTGCTTGTCATCGACAGCAGAGTTATTGTTAATAAGGATATTAATACATCAATTTATTCAGCTGAGTCAACTGGTACTGATCAATTCCACTGTTTTATTAAGGAACGCCTAGTAAACAAGTCTTCATCAATATTTCAACCTCTAAAAAAGAACAAAATTCCTCTGTTTAGTACTCCGGAAAAACATAAGTCATAAAATGCAACCTTGAAGGTTTTAAAAAAGATGTCCAGTTGTTTTCCAGGCTTTTAATCGTTACGCAGAATCGTCAGTTAGACTTGCAAAATTTTTTCAAATATGAAAATCAACCATTTCCACCTGCATTTTCCAGTAACGGTGAATTTAGACCTAGCCATGAGAGTGACTTAGCACATATTTTAGAGGAAACTGTTGTGAAAATGGCGAAGTTTTTCCAGGAACATGTGATGCTTTAATATATGATGGGCCAGTTCTTACTAACATTTTAAAGCCTCAACAGACTTCAAAGACATTTAATGATTAGTACATTAACACATTTTATCCTCACGTAACGACATTGAGAATTTTCGATGTCAAAGAATAGGTTTGATTTGGGATAGATACATTACACCAAGCATTAAAGAAGAAACAGAAGAGGGGTGCAGGGACCAGACGACAAGTACAGCCACATGTTAGATTACTGAAAAATTGGCAATTTATTAAGAAATTCAAATAACAAAGAAGATCTTTTTAATCTACTTGGAACGCTGGCAATAAATACCATAAAAAATATACAAGTTATAACCACTTCAGGAGAAGAAGTTAAAGGCAATCTTCCTGCCGTAAGTTCCTTAATTGGAAAGAAGCGAAGAAGCTGAAGAAGAAGCTGATTCAAGAATAATATTGCATCTCAAAGACATAATTGAAAAAGGACTGAAAAATATTTTTCTACGCTCTGTAGACACTGATGTATTAACTTTAGCGATTGCATATTTCTTTATCATTTCAGATAGATGACTAGAAACTGTTTGGATTGTATTTGGAACAGGAAAAAATTAGAGATTTATTCCTGTTCATACCATAGCTGCAGCAATTGGAAGAGAAAAGGCAATGACTTTACTAGGATTTCATGCTTTCACTGGATGCGATAGCAATCCGGATTTTACAGGAAAGACGAAAAAGTCAAATTGGAAAACATGGATTCTCTTTAAAGAAGCTACTGCTGCATTTTCATACCTATCACAACCACAAACTTTCATTCCTGAAAGTATTTCAAATATTTTAAAAAAGTTCGTAATATTGTTGTACTGTTCAACAAGCAATAGCATAAGTGTCAATGATGCAAGACAAGAATTGTTTATGACAAAAAATCGTTCTCTCGAACATCTTCCACCAACCAAGGGTGCACTTCAACGACATATTTTACGCAGTGCTTTCCAAGCTGGACACATATGGGGACAAGCAGATCAGCATGAAATACGTCCACACTCTCCAAACAAATGGGGATGATGGTTGGATAATTCAACATGGAAAATAAAATGGTCGGAGTTGCCAGAGATTTCAGACTCTTGTGAAGTAAGTAAATAAAAATAGTTATTAAAATGTATGTGTAAAATATGTAAAAATAAATGTGGCTGTACAAGGGTTTGACTTTCTGGCACATTACTGTGCAATTGCAAAAATGAATGTGAGAAATATGATGATACCAAGTGATGTTTCTCTATTCTAGAGCTTTATATGTAACATTCATTGTTTAATATGTTGTATAAGTAATGTATTGATAAAAAAGTATTTTTATCATTTTTTATTCCTTTAAAGTTTCTATTGTAAATGACAAAAATATTTTACTAATGGTCCTATTTTCATTTTAGTCATATTTCTAGTATTAAAAAGAGAAGAGTATCAAAACGTGGAAATTAACATCAGATATACCCTTGTAAGATACAGAGAAAAAAAAAATGCAAAAGATTTTAAATAATAGTCAAAATTTTGAATTCCTGTAAATTTATACAATGCATCAATTTCTTATATGCATTTTATTAATATAAGATTGATACTGACTATTTGGGATATCCTTATCACAAAATGAAATTTTATCCTTCCTAGCACCTTCACAAATAACACTTGAATTAGATGGTGATCTTTATAAAATTTATCTACACATTACAAACGTATATTTTCTTGTTTTGGTGTGACACTGTAAGTAAGCGATAAATATTATGCACTCCCTAATATGTAGTAAGTATTTGATAGTTCATTGCAGCATTAATATTGATGTATATCAATTTGAATGTGTTTTAAAGAGTATAGCATCATTAAAACACATTGCAAACGATTTCGCCGCATGCATAATATTATAATGTGATTTTTTTCAGCGCCCTGTAAATGGACTTGAAAAGCTATACAGTTTATTTTTTACTCCGAACATGCTATTATAAACTTCATAAAACATATAAAATTTACATGGCAATCTGAGTACATTTAACTGAGCTAGAGCATGGAAGAATAGGTGAACAGGCAGACAAACAGACAGATAAATCGAATTCATTTACTCTTTTAAATAATGTTGAAAAATGTTAAAAACAAAAAACTGACTTTTAAAACATCGAAATCGACATGAAATACACATTTATATCACGCATATTAAGGAAATTCAGAAAATGACGCCATTTTGAATAATAGCTGCCATCTTGAATTCAGACGACTTTACGAGATGCCTCCCCCTCTGAAATGCATTGTATTATCATGAAGTACATACTCACCAAGCGGTATATTCTTATCACGATTTGCAGTTTTCGTCTTATTTTTGTCGCGTAGCACTCGGACTAACATATTTATTGGTACACTTTAAGGCATATTCCGTAACCATTCGGGGGGAAATATTCTAAGAAAATTTTTAAAAATTTCCAATAAAGGAAAAGTGAGAAATTATTTAAATTCTATTCTATTTATATTTAAAAAAAGGACCCCATGAATGTGTCATCAAAACCGCGATGTTTGAGTGTGGAAAAAGAAATTAATGAGTTGCAAACAAACGTAAAAGAAAACAGCAAAAAATGATAAGAAACACACGTTTTCTTTCGTATTAAAAAAAAAAAAAAAAAAAAAAAAAAAAAAAAAAAACGATATTTTGTGATAATTTACCAATTTCTTTCAAATTTTCAATTTAATAATCAATTTTTATTAAAATATAAGTTATTCAAAAGTTATAACACTGTACAGTGGCGTAGCTAGGATGGGTGACACTCGGGGTGGATGTAAATGGTGTCACCCCCAGCTATCATAGTGTCACCCCCCCCCTTCCGTCCCGTCATATTTTTTCGATCACAATTCTACGTTTTTATATTAATTGACCATACCATTCCTTATTTACCTTTTGTCCTCCTGCATTAAAAAAACCCACAGGAGCGACACATCACTCAACTCATAGTCCGCATAAGTCTGTTTGGTGTCTATAATGTAGAAAAAAATTCTTTCTTTTAAAATTTGCTTTTGCTACGCACTCGTTGGATAAGTAGGTTTTTATTCGCAGGAGGATGTTTTATTTAGATATACCATTCTATATAAAAGTTCATTCTCAAAGAAAAGAAAACTAACTCTATTGCGTCGTGCGCTAAAATTTTCATTTTATTTCAGAATTCCTATCCAAACTCTTATTGCGTCGAATCCATGTCGATTCAGGCAGGAGGGTTACCTTCATAGTCCCACAAATTCTTTGATTGAATATATGTTAAAATTCAGGAAAAAATAAAACTCCCGTATTTTTTTTTCCCCAAAAAATTTCTGGACCGAGATACAGGGCGCCAAAGATGGCATCCCAAGCACCTTTACCCATTTGGCGATTTTCGAAAAAAAGTTTAAAGTGCTCTCTCTCAGAAACGATGCAAGATATTTCGTTGCAGTTTATTTTATTTTAAAGATAATATTTTTCTGGTTAAAAAGATATGCTGCATTTTGAAATATGTATTTAATTTTTTTACAGCAGCCTTCTAAAAAAAATTTTTTTAATAAAAAATAATTTTTTTCTCAAAAATGCCAATTTTAAAAATTTTGATTTTTTTTACTGTTAATACCATTGAGTACTACCTTCACTGTAAAGGAGAATTTCCACTTGAGTTTAACAAGTTTTAGAAACATTTCAAGAATTTAGAGAATTTTACAGGAGCTGCATGTTAACAGTTCCAGTAAAAGTCTCTCAATTATTGTTTATTTGTGTCATATGTAGCCTATTACATATCCTAAACAAGTTAGAAATCATACGTCAATCGTAGTAAATGAGGTGCATTCGTACTATGACTAGTTTTATAAATATTTAGATCTTGGTGCAATAAGTGTTACTCTTGGGAAAACTGGCATGAATACAAAATTTATTATGTTTCTATATATTAAATTCAGTAATATGGAAGTAATATGAATCCATCTTAAAAAGAGCATAATCACCAGGGCAACCTAGAATCATTACCTATCATGGGATATGATTGAATTAATTATGCGTGATAGGATTTAATAGGATGAACAATCATTTATTAATAACATAGTGATGGGCGCACTTATATTGCACAAACTTTGAATAGCAAGCAAGAAAAAACCTTGTTCAACCAAGATCACTGAAACAACTACAAAATATTCAGATTCACAATTTATGAAAAGGAATTTTTGTGGCTTGTGTATATACTGTGAGTGGTGGATTAAAACTGAAAAAAAAGGATACTAATAAATGTTTTATTCATCCTTCAATCACATCCCATGATAGGTAATGATTCTAGGTTGCCCTGGTGATTACGTTCTTTTTAAGATGGATTCATATTACTTCCATATTACTGAATTTAATATATAGAAACATAATAAATTTTGTATTCATGCCAGTTTTCCCAAGAGTGTAATACTTATTGCACCAAGATCTAAATATTTATAAAACTAGTCATAGTACGAAAGCACCTCATTTACCACGTTTGACGTGTGATTTCTAACTTGTTTAGGATATGTAATAGGCTACATATGACACAAATAAACAAAAACTGAGAGACTTTTACTGGAACTGTTAACATGCAGCTCCTGTAAAATACTCTAAATTCTTGAAATGTTTTTAAAACTCGTTAAACTCAATAGTGGAAGTTCTCCTTTACAGTGCAGGTAGTACTCAATGGTATTGACATATAGTAAAAAAATCAAAACTAGTCATAGTACGAAAGCACCTCATTTACCACGTTTGACGTGTGATTTCTAACTTGTTTAGGATATGTAATAGGCTACATATGACACAAATAAACAAAAACTGAGAGACTTTTACTGGAACTGTTAACATGCAGCTCCTGTAAAATACTCTAAATTCTTGAAATGTTTTTAAAACTCGTTAAACTCAATAGTGGAAGTTCTCCTTTACAGTGCAGGTAGTACTCAATGGTATTGACATATAGTAAAAAAATCAAAATTTTTAAGATTGGCATTTTTGAGAAAAAAAATTCTTTTTGATAAAAAAAATTTTTTTAGAAGGCTCCTGTAAAAATAATTAAATACATATTTCAAAATGGAGTATACCTTTTTAAGCAAAAAAATATTATCTTTAAAATAAAATAAACTCCAACGAAATATCTTGCATCGTTTCTGAGAGAGAGCACTTTAAACTTTTTTCGAAAATCGCAAATGGAAAAAGGTGCTCGGGATGCCATCTTTGGCACCCTGTATCTCGGTCCAGAAATCTTTTTGGGGAAAACAAAAAAATACAGGAGTTTTATTTTTTCCTGAATTTTAACAGATGTTCAATCAAAGAACTTCTGAGACTATGAAGGTAAAATTTTTTCTTGGGCTGCCTGAATTGACATGGACTATGCCATAAGATTATATTTTTATTTGCAAATAAAGGTTGGGTGTCACCCTTAGAGGGTGACACCCGGGGCGGACCGCCCCCTCCGCCCCCCGCTAGCTACGCCACTGACACACTATTAAAAGGTCCACTACAAAGTAACTCCAACGAAAAACAAGTAGTCTGAGGTTTCTCGAAAGTCAATATTATCGGAATAAAGGTGCGTTCAGATTGCAATACTCTTTCCTTCAACTAAATTCTTGGAAAAAAATAAGGAAGTCTTTCGTATAAGATCCATTTGCGGTTTTTTCATAATAAAACTAAAGGGAGTGAACAAAAGAATCGGGAGATGCGCAATCCATCTTACTTGATGGAAAGATTTTTCTTTTGCCGGACAACTGTTTCTTTCCTGCAAAACTCGTTAAGATTAATAACACTGTGTCGCTACAACAAAGAAGCCAACATCGAACTTTAAAAAGTGGTCAAATGTGTTTGGGCCTTAAGATCATCTTCTCTCCATAGATACGTTTAGTTACACAGAAAGGAATTGTGCTTGAATTTTTTTCTTTTTCTTTTATTGTTAAAGAAAAAATATTTTTGGTGTCAAGCTTACAAACTGATATACATTTCGAAAAAATGAAATTTGTTCAAAATGGGAGCAGTGTTTTTTAGATTTTATTGTATGTATTTAAAGTAAAAAAAAAATTCTGGAGTTCCTGAAAATCAGTTCTGTAATATAAATATTTGATTCCTACATATTTTTTGACAATTAGTTATTTTAATAATTTAATTAATCTAATAATCCAGTTTTTTGCCATATTTATGCAATATTTTGGGTAGTTTAATGCTTCCTTAATAAGGCAAAATAATTCCTTTCGAGTGCGGTGATTATGCCGTTTTTTTTTTTTTTTTTTTTTTTTTTTTTTTTTTTTTTTTTTTAAACCAAGATGTCAATATTTGAGGGTGCGGGCTTTCTTCCTTAAATTACAGTAATATTTTTTTTTACCAGTATACCTATTATTGATATAATTTAAAACCTTGTACTATGTTTAGTTGTTAAATGACATGAAACGAAAAAAAAAAAAATAATGCACCTTTAGATATCTTAGTAAAATGTGCGATTTTCAGAAACAATCTTTTTTTCAAGTTGCTTTTGTAGCAGTTTGCAATCTATATATTTGTAATTAATTTCCAGCAGAGATGAGTTTATTTTGTACACCTACACTGTATATGTAAAATCATAGTGAAATGACTGATTAAATGACTGTGTTTCACAGCTATTCTTCCTAAAATAGTGAATGTTTGACAATGAAATTAATATCAATCATCCATAAAAAATTTGCAAATTTCAGAAATGGTTATAAAATTCTGAAAAAATTGTCTGTTTTTGAGATATATTTATATATATATATATATTCTAATTTAAATAACATTTTCTAATGATGGCAACCAGTGGCGCAGCCAAAAGGGTGGTTTTAGGGTCAAAACCCCTCCCAGAGCTGAGAAAGATCGCTATAATTGCTGCTTATATGAATGAAATTTAAACTTAATATTTAAATGTTTTGCCGCATTTCGTAATCCGCCACTTTATTGAATCAGATTTCATTTAATAAAGTGATTCAATTAAATGGCGAAAATTCTACTTAAAATTGTGAAAGTGCATATTACATGAATCAGTTAAGTAAAAATTGTTTATTTGAACTAAATTACTTTTCTTAGATGCTTCATGCTAAAAAAAATTATGATTTCCGGCCACACAGATGCTTTTTGAGTTTAAGTATTATACAGTAAATATTCTAATTAGTACTGATTCTATTAACCGGCGATTCAAATAACCGGCAATCACCTTTATCAGAAACTCAATCCCCTCCCTTAGAACCGAATTCTGGCTGCGCCACTGATGGCAACAAAGTAACTTCAGTTTTGTGGCCAAAAAAAGGGAAAAACTATAGGGATTATTTAATTTCTTTTCCCCTCAATTTTAAACAGAATTAAAATTATCTTTTATTTCAAACAAGACCTAAGGATTGAAATAAACAATGTTGAATAAAAAATCATTCCCTCTTTTAACTAATGACAATGTTTTGATGAAGATTCTGTGTTTTTGAAAAAGAAATAAAATATTATTTACACATATTCGATCTGCAGAAATTATAGTTTAGAAACATAAAAATAGCGTGTCATTTTTAATATTTGTCATAAATTCAATTAACTTAAAATAATAATTCCGCCACAGTTTTTTTTTAAGTTTTTTTTCTTTTTTAAATTTACAATAAACATATATAGCCAAAATGATTTGATATTAATTTATACTAGAACTATCACAGTTATAGCATTGATGTATAAGTAATTATATTTGTATATTTATTGAAGTGTCAATATTTGTTTTTAATGTACATTTTTGTAAATGTGTTTTTACTTTTTAACAGTATGAAACTATTTTTTAACTCAAAACATGAATATGCTGTCATAAAATTCAGACGAAAAGGGCCAGATATGCTTAATTCCATGTGCCTGGATCGCAAAAGAAAATGGTAAAGAAGGGATTTTAATTGTCGGAACTTATAAACACTTCAAGTATTAACAGTAATCACATTGTTTACCACATTTTTGTTAATTGTAGTTCTTAATAAAGTAGAGTCATCCAGGGTAATTCCTGGTCACTGAATTTGAGGTAACTCTTGATCATTTTCCCCTTTATTATCAAAATAATGATGGATCAAATTGTAAAAAATCTTATTGATACTTTGATCCTTTGCATTGAAATGTATGCTTAGAGTATTCATTTATTTGAAATTTAATATTGATAAAATGTATTCAAAACGTCTACTCAAATTTCTGTAAAACAACATTAACCTTAATTCACTATATAAAATTATATATAACCTTGATTACTATAAAATATATTGAAAACTGTTACTCAAATTTCTGTAAAACAACATTAACCTTGGTTCACTATATCCGAATTCTTTGAAAAAAGTTTTTTTTTTTTTTTTTTTTTTTTTTTTTTTTTTTTTTTGTGTGTGTGTGTGTGTGTGTATGCATAGCATTGTTAAAAATAGTGATTGCAAATTATACATAATTTGCTTATAAATTATCTTATTAAGTAGATAATAAATCAGACATTAAATATAAAAATAGTTACTTTACTAAAATGATTATTTTATTTTTACATTCTTTGGAAGTAATTCATGATTTTCGATTGAATACAATTCAATTTAAAGTAAAATTAATCGATTTTCTTAGCAACAATATTAAAGAACTCATGAAACTTTTGTAAAATTTATTTTATTTTTGTGAAAAATAACTAAAAATGATATATGAAATCAGGATTCGAATGATCAGGATGATGGAGACGGTTTTATAACAAAGAATTTTGTGAAGGGGTCTGTTTTATTAAATGGATTTTCGTGAAGGGGTTAAATGGCCTTCAAATTTTACCTTTATTTGACCCCTGTGAGTGTAAGATATTTTATTCCATTTGATGAAGTCGTTCAACATTCATTGAAGTTAAGTCGGTTTGCCTTTTTTTTTTTTTTTTTTTTTTTTTTGAAATGGTACATTTTAAGCAAAACGGTCCCGAGACATTTCGATCCCTGGCCATTTCGGTCCCCAGACATTTCGGTCCCGAGACATTTCGGTCCCTTGCCATTTCGGTCCCTGGCCATTTCGGTCCTTAATCATTTTGGTCTCTTGCCATTTCGGCCCATTGCTATTTCTTTACCGGCCACTTTATAACTTGGTTTCTGATTGATGAAGGCCCACTAAACGCTGTAAGCTCAACATTGTTCGGGCCTTTTTTAATATTTTTATTATCCTGCCCCCCTTCCCTCAAATTTTATACAAAGCTGAATATAATAGTCCAATAAGTTTAATCTATTGTAACTCGTGATAATAAAATCACAGCGAGTTGTAAATTTGATTAAACAATGTCATATAATTTTATACTGTCTTTATTATTATTATTTAGCAGAATAAATATTTTAAGTTTTATCATATATTTTTTGTACTAGGTATTTTATCTATACTATAAACTATTATTTTTATTGATTAACTTTTATTTTTATTGATTGTTTTCGCACACTTTCTTAGAATCTTTAAATTAGTGATTTCGTAACTAGGCGTGCTATAAAAAATTTTTGTTAAAAAAATAAAAATGCTCCAACGACCTTTTTTTATGTAATAATTATTGGTTGCATTTTTTTTTTTTTTTAAACAGTTTTCTTACCTTATGAAGCCAATTTTTGTGAGTTAATTTTATTGAAAGTGGGCCTATTTCTTTGTAATAAAATGATTATTTTTTAATTTTATATAATAATGTAACTACTATTTTAAATAATTTTATTTTCGATTTTTAACTGACAAAACTAAGCTTTTTTAATTTATCGTTTATTTATTTATTTCCATTACCTTTTCGCTCCCACTTTCACAGAAAAAAATTGACAATTTTAATTTTAATTTTATTATTAATTGAATAAATAGTTTTAAATTTCAGTAACTTTAAATATAAAATAAATAAACAGGTAAACGATAAGCTTCAGTTTATAACTACTACAAAACATAATGATAAATTGAATATAAGACAGACTAGCAGGGGTGACCGAGCTCAGCTCGGTCAAAATTAACTTTTTGTTCAACTCAATATAGTATTATTACTGTAAAACATGTTATTAATAATTGTATTTACAAAAACAATCAATAAGAAAACTATGTTTGTATGCACATGTTCATAAATTTTACTTTATTTTAAAATTTACAACGAAAGGACATCAATACAAATCACTTTTTTAGCTCGACTCTGATTAGTTTAACTATGCATCTCGAAGACTATTAAGAATGTATAAGAAATTTCTTCACATTCTGATAGACAATATTTTTTGCCAGATATAACCAAATTTGGATACATTCTTTCAGTTGGCGCCAAATATGTGTTTTGGTTTCGCAACCTTAATAGTCGATTTTTCGGCCAGTATTTTGTCAAATATCGCTAACTTATTGGCTTTTGCCATAGTCTCGTGATCCTGACCCTTATTACCCACTGTAGCGGTTAACTACAACCGAACTGTTATATAAACTTTATACAGGAACTCTATTTTCTAATTTAATCTGAAATCTACAACTCAATTCTATGTTATGTTTTCTACAACTCAACTTTATGTTATGTATTTCTACAACTCAACTCTGTTATGTTTTTCCTACAACTCAACCCTGTGTAACCAAGATACTTTTTGCCTGTAACCGTAATGATACTCACTCTGTCCTTCCCGCTTGCCTGATGTCGCTTGGAGCTTGGAGCTCTTGTCAACTTATTTTTGTGAATTAATATAATGTTTTAAGTTTAGTTTTGTCCTGATTTTATTTTATGTGCACCTACAGCAGCTAATCTATCTCTTCATCTACCAGCAAAAAGGAAAATTATGTGGCTATCTTACCTAGCCACCAAAGTGGTGACTCTGAAAATGAAACGCGCCTGCTGTTTGGATCCGCTCGTAATCTTACTCCATCATTGAGCGGAGGCCTAGGAACTACGGAAATGACACATTGTTAGTTCCTCAAGATATCGTTTTGGCCATCTGTGGTCATATTATCGCCAAATAAATAATTTTACTGCACGTGTGTACGTAATGTGCAGGATCGTGCGTCAAGGTGTCGGTGCACCGTAATTCTATCGTGATGATCGGTAAGTCCCATTATTCATAATATCTCGTAATCATGTTAATTTTCTATAGTAGCAAAAAATTTTTTTTTATGTCAATCATGCTAATTTATGAATTAAATTCTTTCGCTCTGTCACTGGTGCTCTAATTCGGCTCAATCCTATAGCGTGTAGTAACAATTTTACCCCTCTCAATGCATTGTATATAATTTATTTTTACTATTTATTATTGTTTCTATTTTGTGTATTTATATATTCTCAATCATGCCAGACGATACTTTTAACGAAAGTTCTAGTCAGGTATCTCATGTAGGCGTCAAACCACCTCCTTTCTGGAAGACGAATCCATCGTTATGGTTTTTTCGCCTCGAAGCCCAATTTGCATTGGCTAAAATCACTTGCGAAGTTACAAAATTTAACCACGTGGTCGCGGCTGTTGACGCCGATATTTTGATCTCCGTAAGTGATATTATTACTAACCCTCCGGGCGATCGACCTTACGAGGCGTTAAAAAAACGATTGATCGATTCGCATTCAGAAAGTGAGGAATCGCGGATTCGCACATTGTTGCAGGGGGTAGAGATCGGCGACTTACGCCCATCCCAGTTGCTGGCTCGCATGAGGACCCTGGCTGGCACTACCGTAGGAGAGCCACTCTTAAAATCGCTGTGGCTTTCACGGTTGCCCACGACTACACGCAGTATTGTGGGTGCACTGAATGAAGATTTAGCAAAACTGGCTCCTGTTGCTGATAAAATTCATGATTTAGCTATATTTCCCCAAATAAATTCAGCTTCTAATGTTCCAAGCACCTCAAATGCTCATACTTCGTCCCTTGAGTTACAAATTGCTCAGTTAACTCAACAAGTTAGTGAGTTAACAACCAAAATTAATCAGCGGGGCCGCCCAAGAGAGAATTTTCAATCACGTGATAGGAATTTTCGGCGCAGCCGATCCAGAAGTCGTTACAAAGAACCTGCCAATAATCATTGTTTTTATCACACAAATTTTGGCTCTAAAGCTAGAAAATGCTCAGCTCCCTGTTCTTTTCGCACGGAAAACTAGACCGGCGATCGCATCAGGGCCATAATCGCGACCGCCATGTTAATCGCATTCTTTTGGCCGACCCTACCTCAAAATTAAATTTCCTCATCGACACTGGGGCTGATATTTCAGTTTTGCCAGCAAATTTTTTTAAACATAGTACTATTGACGAGGGTTTAGTACTTTATGCTGCAAACGGAACAAAAATTCAAACATTTGGCACAAAACGTTTGACCCTGGATTTAAATTTGCGAAGAAATTTTACCTGGTCTTTCGTCATTGCAAAAGTGAGTCAGCCAATCATTGGTGTTGATTTCCTCAAAAATTTCAATTTACTTGTTGACGCCAAGAACAATTGCATAATTGACGCAGAAACTCTGTTGTCATCACACGGGAAAATCGCCAAAGTTTTACCTGGGAGTAGTACCTTAAGCGTACTTCTCGGCCCTACCAAATTTGATAAAATTTTATCTGAATACCCTGATTTGACTAATCCTTCACGTGCAAGTAAGAAAAATAAAGCTCCGCATATTTATCATCATATAGAGACTAAAGGTGCCCCTGTCTTTTCTAAACCGCGTCGATTATCGCCGGAACTCTTCAAAGCAGCTCGTCAAGAATTTGAGTTTCTAATGGCACAGGGCATTGTACGACCATCAAATAGCCCGTGGGCAAGCCCCCTACATATGGTTTCCAAAGCTGATGGTAGCTGGCGCCCATGTGGAGATTACCGTCGTCTGAACGCTTCCACTATCCCTGATGGATACCCATTACCCCACATTCAGGATTGTACGCAACTATTTCATGGGAAGCAAATTTTTAGCACATTAGATTTGGCTCGTGCTTACCATCAAATTCCCGTTTATCCCGAGGATATCCCAAAAACCGCCGTAACAACCCCCTTCGGCCTTTTTGAATTTGTATATACCCCTTTTGGTTTAAGAAATGCTGGCCAGACTTGCCAACGTTATATCCACGAAGTTTTAAAAGGATTAGATTTTTGCATCCCATACTTAGATGACATCCTCATTGCATCCAACAATGAGGAGGAACATGAATGCCATCTCCGACAGGTCCTTGATCGCTTGAGTCAACATGGGCTAAAATTAAATCCGGCAAAGTGCATTTTAGGAAAAAATTCAGTTTCTTTCCTTGGTTGTCTCATAACACCTTCTGGTGTTCAACCACTCCCCCAGAAAACTCAAGCTATAGTAGACTTCCCTAAACCTCAAACAATTGTTGATTTAAGGCGATTTTTAGCTATGATAAATTTTTATAGACGTTTCATCCCTCATGCTGCCCGTACCCAAGCCCCTTTACACGAACTGTTAAAAGATTCTAAAAGGAATGACAAACGTCCTGTGCCGTGGAATGATATTTTGACGCAGGCTTTTGACACTTGTAAAAAAGACCTGATAAACTGTGCAACTCTTGCGTACCATGCCCCGCATCAACAGCTGACCTTAAGTGCTGACGCTTCGGATATTGCTATTGGTGCAGTGTTAAATGTTGTAGATGATAACAAGTTATTACCTCTCGCCTTCTTTTCACGTAAATTGAGCCCAACCGAGCAAAATTACAGCACCTATGACAGAGAGCTCCTTGCAATTTATTCGGCTGTTAAACATTTTAGGCATACATTGCAAGGAAGGCATTTTATAATTTACACCGATCATCGTCCATTAACATTTGCATTTTCTAAAATGTCTGACTCGAGTTCCCCTCGTCAACTCAGACACCTAGATTACATTTCTCAATTCACAACTGACATTCGGCATATCTCCGGATCCCAAAATATCGTGGCCGACACCTTATCCCGCATAAGTGAGATAAAATTGTCCTCAGCAGACTTCACATCCATGGCTGAAGAACAGGCCAATGACACCGAATTGACAGAATTATTGTCCAATCTTGACACATCTCTAAAGTTTGAAAAGCTGCATGTTTCTCCAGAAACTACTTTATACTGTGATATCAGTACTGGAAAGATACGTCCATACGTACCACAGAAATTTCGCCACATAGTATTTCAAAGTCTCCATGATTTATCGCATCCTGGCATCAAAGCCTCCCAAAAACTTATTCAGCAAAAATTTGTTTGGCGAGGTATGGCCAAAGATATTGCTAATTGGGCACGCTCTTGCATGAGCTGTCAGAAATCAAAAGTCCAACGGCACACACATAGTCCACTTCAACAATTTCCTGCAACATCTGAGAGGTTTGCACATGTCCATCTTGACATTGTGGGACCGTTGCCACCTTCAGAAGGGAACAGCTATTTGGTCACATTTGTTGACCGTTTTTCCCGCTGGCCAGAGGCTATACCTGTGCAAGACATTACCGCTGATACCATTGCCAGAACCTTCGTAAACCATTGGATTGCAAGGTTTGGTGTTCCAAAGATCCTGACCACTGATCAGGGACGTCAATTTGAGTCCCTCCTGTTTTCGTCTCTTAGAAAAATCTTGGGCATTCATCGTATCAGGACGTCCCCATACCATCCAGCGAGTAATGGCCTTGTCGAGCGCTTCCATCGCAGCTTGAAGCAAGCTTTGAAATGCCATAACCAAGCCCGATGGACAGAATCCCTACCAATTGTGCTTCTAGGTATCCGCACCTCATTCAAGGAAGACCTTAAAGGTACCTGTGCCGAAATGGTGTATGGATCTACACTATCTCTACCGGGTGAATTTTTGCAGCCTTCAAATCCCTCAGAACTGTCTAGCGTTGATCCTGCAACTTTTCTCCAGACTCTGTGTGACACCATGCACCAGTTAACTCCAGTTCCCACATCTGCACATACCAGCAAAACTCCTTTTGTGCACCCTTCTCTGGAAACTTGCACACATGTCTTGGTGCGCAATGATTCCGTAAAACCTCCATTAACACAGCCATATAATGGACCTTTTCAAATAACCAATCGCACTGCTAAACATTTTACTGTGCTTATTAATGGTAGAGACGCCGTAATTAGTGTGGATCGCCTCAAACCGGCATTCCTTCTTCAAGAGGATGTCACACCTGCATCTCCAGTGACCATTCGTAAGGACCCGCCAGCTCAGAGTGTGACACATGACGACCCTGTTGCAGTGCCACGAATTGCGCCATCAACAACTACAACTCGTTCCGGTAGAACTGTGCGGTTTAATCCCCGCTACCTGTGAAAGTGTCAGTACCTGTGGTACTTGGGGGGGGGGAATAATGTAGCGGTTAACTACAACCGAACTGTTATATAAACTTTATACAGGAACTCTATTTTCTAATTTAATCTGAAATCTACAACTCAATTCTATGTTATGTTTTCTACAACTCAACTTTATGTTATGTATTTCTACAACTCAACTCTGTTATGTTTTTCCTACAACTCAACCCTGTGTAACCAAGATACTTTTTGCCTGTAACCGTAATGATACTCACTCTGTCCTTCCCGCTTGCCTGATGTCGCTTGGAGCTTGGAGCTCTTGTCAACTTATTTTTGTGAATTAATATAATGTTTTAAGTTTAGTTTTGTCCTGATTTTATTTTATGTGCACCTACAGCAGCTAATCTATCTCTTCATCTACCAGCAAAAAGGAAAATTATGTGGCTATCTTACCTAGCCACCAAACCACATTATCCACTAATCACATGTGATCAAGCACGTGACTTAGCTCAATGGTCTTCAGGTAATCAAAAACAGTAGATTATAAAATGAATCAAAATCGTTTAAGCTATTTCTTAAGTAAAATTAGCTTGACAGCATTCAGCAATAAAACGATATGACCCACTAATATAATTTTGTTTAATATGCAACTCAGCTCAATAGTCTTCTCGTGACAAAAGACGTTCCGTTGCAAAATTTAGGTAAAATTGACTGAGTCGTTGTTATATATAATTAGAATGACCCGAACCCATTAAGACCTAAAACGACCCACTAATTGAATTGTTACGTGCATGTGTCCTTATCTCAATGGTTTTCTTTTACCCAAAAACGATATAATAGAAAATATACTCAAAATGGTGAGAAATATTTTCTAGATAAAATTAGCATGACCCACAAATGACCCTTATATCGAAATCTCTCGAAAATGTGACTTAGTTCATTAATTTTTGCGTGCCGAAAAACGTTAAATACAAAATTTAGATAAAATCGATTGAGCCAATTTTTAGGTATAAATAGTTTGAACTTGACCCAAGTTTGATTATGACCCAAAATGACTAATTAATAAAATTTTCTCAAATATCTGATCTAACCCAATGATTTTCTTGTGTTCGAAAACGGTAGAATATAAAATTTAGCCAAAATTGCGCGAGACATTGTCTAGATAAAATTAGAATAACCCAAAAGTGACCCACTGATCGAAATTTCTCGAACATGTGACCTAGTCCAATGATTTTCTCGTGCCAAAAATATGCTGTATACAAAATTTCGTTAAAATCGATTCACCCGTTCTTTAGATATAGCTTGACCATGATCCATCATGACCCACAAATGGCCCTTATAATCGAAATCTCTCGAACATGTGACTTAGCCCATTAGCTTTCTCGTGTATAAATATTGTTACACTCAAAATTTCGTTAAACTCGATCCTGCCGTTCTTTAAATATAAATAACTTGACCCAGACCCTTTATGACCCATTAATCGAAATTTCTCGATCATGTGATCTAGCCCAATGATTTTCTTGTGCCAAAAAATGTTGTATACAAAATTTCGTTGAAACTGACCCACATGTTCTTTAGATATAGCTTGACATGACCCGTTATGACCCATAAATGACTCATATAATCGAAATCTCTCAAACATGTGAGATAGCCCATTAATTTTCTCGTGTCAAAAAACTTACATACGAAATTTCATTAAATTTGATACTGTAGTACTTTGTATATAAGTAGCTTGACCCAGACCTTTTATGACCCAAAATGACCCAGTAATCGAAATTTCTCGAACTGAAACCTAGCCCAATAGTTTTCTCGGGCCAAAAAATGTTGTATACAAAATTTCGTTAAAATCGATCCACCTGTTCTTTAGCTATAGCTTGACCATGACCCATTATGACCCATCATGACCCACAAATGACTCTTATAATCGAAATCTCTCGATCGTGTGACTTAGCCCTTTAGCTTTCTCGTGTCAAAAAACTATTACATGCAAAATTTCGATGAAATTGATTCTACGGTTATTTAAATATAAATAGCTTGACCCAGACCCAATATGACCCAATATGACCCATTAAAATTTTTCCTCGAACATGTAACCTAGCCCAATGTTTTTCTTGTGCCCGAAAACCATAGAATGCAATTTTTAATCAAAATTGTGTGAGAAAATCTCTAGATAAAAATAGCATGACCCACAATGACCCCACAAATGACCCACTAACCGAATTTTCTGGAACATGTTACCTAACCCAATGGTCTTCTTGTGATCCAAAGCGATACAATATAAAATTTGGTCAAAATCGTTAGAGCCGTTTTTTAGATAAAAATGGCTTGACCCATAATGACCCAAAAATGACCCACTAATCGAAATTTTTCGAACGTGTGACCCAGCCCAATAGTTTTCTCGTACCAAAAAACGATTGGGTACAAAATTTCCTTAAAATCGATCCAGCCGTTCTATAGATATAAATAGCTTTATCCTGACCCATTATGACCCAAAATGACCCAGTAATCGAATTTTCCCAAACATGGGACCTAGCCCAATGGTCTTCTCGTGCCCGAAAATGGTATAATCCAAATTTTTGCGAAAATCGTTAGAGCCGTTTTTGAGATAAAATTTACCCACACAGACACACACACACACACACACACACAATTTTTGCTCGCATTATAGTATAAGATTATTTATTGAGTTTATGTAAAGTAAAATTCGAAATACATATTAATAATTTTATCAATTTAATTATATAAAGATTCATTAAATTAAAAATACATAAATTTAATAAAATATTAATTTGATTTTCATTTTAAAATCACTAACTGTTTTGAGATTTAATTTATAGCAATTATTCATCACCATAAGTTATTATTCAAAAATTGTTATTTATTTCAAAAAAGGAAATTATTATTATTATTATTATTATTTTGAAAAATCAATTAGTAACGTAACGTAATAATTAATTAAACATAATAATGCAACACTGTAACAATGCGTAAAAATATTTCTTAACAGGTTTAGGTAACATTATTATCCAGATCCAGATTTAAATTTTTTGAAACAATGTTATAGTTTACAGTTCGCAAAAATCAATCATATATTAATTATTATATTTAAAGAGTAAGAAAAATATGATAAACTAACCAATAAATGAATAAATAACATATTTATTTTGAGAATCCTTATCATTTTTATACATCCTAATGAAGTTAATAACATTATAGTAGCTGAAATTTAAAAAATATGTTTTTTTTTCAATTTTGCTATAACTTCTATATAGTTCTTGTACTAGATTTTAAACAAGTAATTGATAAATAAGTCACTTAAACAATTAATAGTTAAAATAATTTTAAATCCTTATTAATAAATATGTTTGATAAAAATAATTTAATTTTTGAGAATTTTTTAATTTAACAACATAATTATTAATGCTTTCAAATTTTCTAAGATGATGTTAATTATTTAATAAAATAATGTATAACATTAAGTAAATAACAAATCAAAACCGTGTGCCGAGAATTTTTAAACACTTTTTTTTATGTTGGTGTTCCTATAAAATTGGAAATGTATGCATATAAGTATCAGCTAAGTACTACGATTAATCTCTTTTAAACAAAAATTCTGCATGTGAATCAATTGTCAACGCCCATCTGAACAAATAGTCATCTTTATACAAGATAGCTAGAAGAGCTAGGTAGTTAGCTTTATTCTACGTATCTTGATCTTTATACACTTGTCAGATGAAACCCTTATTCTTTACAATGCCCTTTATACTCTGGAGTTCAAATGCGGACGGACCTCCCACATAATCGCTGGCATTTTTTAGAAGAAATATGAATGTTTTGAAAAGAACAGCATTTCTCGATGTTTTTTATTCCTCTTGCTGTTATCTTCATTTCAAACGCTTTTAGTATCAATTAAACCAGTATAAAAAGTAGAATGGAATATTTTTTATCCTTATTATTACAGCTTATGAATGACATTGAAATATTCAAAATTTATAACATAACTAAATAAAATTGTTAGATAAGATATTTACCACCTAGACATAATATTTTAAGTTACCGTTTTTAATTTAACTTACTTTGAAAGAAGGCTTTTTTTTCATATTTTTTATGTGGGTTTTTATATTTTAATGTTAAAAATAATTATTTTATATAATAATATCAGCTTTAAATGAAGTGACAAATTTCAATGAGTCCAGGACAAAATCCCCGCGGACAAAATCCTCACGGACAAAATCACACCACCGGACAAAAACTCCACCGGACAAAACACCCTCTTTGCTGAATAAAAGCTCTATTTTGACCAAGTTTCTTTTTCAAAAAGGATCTCTAAACATTTAAAAAATATTTTAAGCTTATTTGAAAAATGAAAGTGACGGGAGTTATAAGTTATGTGATAGATATTTTATATTTCTTAAATATACATGTACATTTTAAAGTCTGAAATAAAAGACTATTTACAGTAAATATGAAACAATTTTTAAAATTGATTATTTTCTTAATTGATACATATATTTTTTAAATTTAATTGCTTTTTAAATGTATTAAAGTCTGTCTAATGCTTCGAATTTAATTTAAATTTTAGATCTCGTTTATACAAATATTAATATTTTTAAGATTATACGTTTTTTTTTTTTTTTCAAAGATTATGATTGTTTTAATTTGTCCCCCTTTCATTCACCGAGTAGGGAGTATACAATCTATAACAGCCTTTCTGGATCAATTTTAGAAAATGCATATTTTTAGTAAATAATATCACCTGATGATGATTTTTAATTTATTTCGGCTTTCTTGGTACTCTGTGGAGGGTGGGGGAGAGAGTGGAAAAATGTACTACTGAGTTTGCCACAGTCTTAGCAATGAAATGTTAAATGCAAAGTATCTTGTTAAATATAAAGGAAACAGGGTCCGAATACAGCTATGACGGGGGGAAGGGGAGGGGGGGCAATAAATATTTTGGATTGATCTCCCATGATGAATGATAGAATTTTTTGTGAATAATGTGGAAGTGGCTAATGCTAAACTTCATATGTATTATATGTATGCATAAATTATGCACCCAGTACTACTCACATTTATATGCAGAGTATCGCAAAAATGGCCACATCTTCAAGTAAAATTACGAGAAGGATAATAATAAGAAAAGTTATTCATTGGTAGATACGAATATTTATTTGCAACATTTATTTTGCTTATCTATGTGCGTTTTGTAAGATGTCTAAAAGAAAATATTCCAATTTGTTCATAATTAATGTTTTTACTTTCTTTTATTTTTATATGAAAAAAGTATTGGATTCATGAAAATTTTCGAATTCCAGTTTTTTACGTTTTAAATGTCAGAAATTCCAAAAAACAGTTTAAAAAAAAAAAAAATGTCTGTTTATGAGTCTATGGCTCTGTCTGTGACATAAGTTTTGGGGGCGCTGTATCTCAAGAATTAATGCACTGAATTTGCTAAACATTTATATTCAGGTAGTTCCTGATATAAATTGTTGCTGATTTGTTTTTGGTGTAAATTTTTCAACAAATGGCGCAGCTATATTGCATTTTTTTCCTTACAATTTACGCAACATCTATATCTCATTAGGATTTCCCCTAATCTTTAGGCACGGATTTCCCCTAAACTTCAGATTCAGTAAACCCATGATATGAAATAGTTTTGTTTACATTTCTATGTGAATTGCTTAACATGTGGCGCTGCTATTCTGTATTTTTCAGGATTTTTGAAATAGCTCTATTTCAAAAAGTAATGCACGGAGTTCAATAAAAATGCATATTCAGATAGTTCTTGATATACATTGAAACTAATCAGTCATTGTTGTAAATCATTCAACAGGTGGCACTGTTATGTTGTATTATTTTACGATTTTTGCAAGAGCTCTATCTCAATGACTAATATGCGGATTTTCATTAAACTTCAGATTTAGTAAATCCGTGGTATGAACTAGTTCTGTTTATATTTTAGTATCAATAACCCAACAGGTGATGCTGCTATGCTGAATTTTTCCCGATTCCTTCAATAGTTCTAATCCAAGAGCTAATGCACGAATTTTTTCAACAAATTTCAGATTCAGGTTCAAATATCAGATTCAGCTTGATAAATATTATTACACTTTATGTTTTGGTATAAGTTGCCCAACAAGTGGCGCTTTTTATGTTGCATTTTTTCCAATATTGCAATTGTCTAATTCAAGAAATAATGCATGGAATTTCATGTCCTTAGCATTCTCATGATGAGCATAGTTTGTTATTTTATTTTCGCGCATTGGTAGCGCTTTTTGAAATATTCACATGCATGATACAGAAGTTTTGGGATTGCCACATCCGATTAGTTTTAAATTGCTATTTTAAATATTTTAATTTTTTTAAATAAATATTATTTAAAATGCTAAATCAAAATAAAAAATAAGATACTTAATCAAAAGAAAAAATTCAATTCGACGAATGAAACTTTGATTAATAACAGTTTTAAATTACTCTTAAAAAAATAAAAATGCATTTTTATTTTTAAAAGAAGTTTTATGATGTGACTCTGTTTACAAATTATATGGTTAACCATCTCAAAGCATTCAAAATTCTAACTCTATA
The DNA here is from genome assembly GCA_964019185.1 of Maratus speculifer. NCBI lineage: Eukaryota > Metazoa > Arthropoda > Arachnida > Araneae > Salticidae > Maratus > Maratus speculifer. The sequence goes on along the minus strand of CAXHSM010001376.1, from coordinate 7,005,154 downwards.
AATAAATAAAAGAAAAATGAATGTTTCCTTGATACTTTTACAGTAACATTGCGCATTGAATAACACGCATTTCCATTTGTGTCTGATCCCTTGAAACCCCGCAAATTATTAAAATAGACATAACTCTCTGAGTTTTGCAGGAATCAAGATAGATTTTTTTTTTTGTTGTTTAAAGTAAAAAATGATAAGGAAAAACTTCCTAAGGGGTAATTTTAATCAACCAGGGCCGTATAAAAATTTAATTTTTGTATTTCCCTAAATAGTCCCCCGGTGTAATTGCAACTTATTTTATCAAACTTTGCACCCTTTTCTGATTCTGCCCCACTTAGGCAATAAATAAGTAAGAAAAAAAAATAAACTTTGCAACTGTAAGTATTGTACCTAGGGGCAATATTTAAAGAGATAGCCTATTGTTTCGATAAATATGAGTCACCCTGTATCTGTGCATATGTGTTTATTTTATTGTAACTAAAGATGTGAATAACTAGTATTTGTTTTTTATAATTTTCCCTTTGAAACATGCATACTGATTTTGCTATAGTTTCGTAAACAGTATTAAAACCAGCTTGAATTCAAAACGCGAAAACCTTCAAATTTTCCTTTAAAAAAAAAAAAAAAAATAAATAAATAAATAAAATAAATAAAATAAACAGTATAATAATAATAATAATAATAATTATTATTATTATTTTGCTTAAAATGACATTTAAATCATGTTTCGATCTTAATTGGAAAAGGAAATATTAAATTTTATGTTTTGGTTTGTTTTCAAAATCTAGCACTTTCCAGCAAAGATTGATATGGAGCAACGAAAGTGCGATTTTCTTCATAATGGATTTATTCACCATTTCTCTTAGATAAACCGTTATAAGTGAAGAATCGTTACAGATAAATGGTTCAAACTTGAAATATGTCTTTCTTAATTCTTTTACAGTAATTTTGATTCAACAAATTAAAAAAAAAATTACTTTTAAAAATATGACGCTTTTTTAAGTTATATTTTTTTCCATATTTTTAATTTAAGTATTTTTAATTTTTATTTAAATTGGTATTTCCAAAAATGCTGAATGAAAATTAAAGCGTTTATATTCCTGTTTATTTGAGTGAAAGAAAAAGTGAAATTCTGCAAATAATATACATCATTTTACCCATATTTTGAATATATATATATAATATTTATGAGAAGTTTCATCATGTGATTTTGTTTACAAATTATATAATTAATTTTTTTTTTAAAATCGAAATTTTAACTCAATAAATAAAAATAAAATTAAAAAAAATCTTCATAGAAATTTAAAAAAATCTACATAGAATTAACATTAGCAAATGGGTATTTCGCTTGAATGATATGGCTTCTTATAAGCACATACAGTATATAAGTTGTATATTCGCTGTAATAGCTCTAAAGCTGCGACTATTTACTACTTATGACAATGTCAACGCAGAATTAACGCGTTATTAAAAACTCCAACACGGTGAGTTACAATTAAAACAATAAATGAATGAAAAAATGTGAAAATATCTATCTCTACATTTTAAAATATAAAGTAAAAATTCTATCCTAAAGATTCATGATAAATTAAAAGACAATAATGTATACAAATGCATGATATATCTTAAAGCTATTATTATTATTATATAACATAGTTGATTAAATCCTGAGGTTTCAGTTGCTCAATTTTGTGACCATCAAACTACGGGGGATTACTCTCTGAGTTATCTACTATGTTATTTATTAATGCAATTATATTTCTTTTTATGTTAAAAAAATTCTGTAAGATACGCAAAATTCCTCAGTTGGACTAATTTTACTTTTATTAAAATCTTTATCAATAAAATTATGTTTCATAAGATAGTATTACAATTCTAAATACACATGGGGATTTTGTCCGTGGGTATTTTGTCCAGTGGGGATTTTGTCCGTGGGGATTTTGTCCGCGCGGATTATGTCCGCAACCCAATTTCAATACGCACTGCATTAATAATTTTGTAATTAATTTCCTTAAGCTGGTTTTAGAAAATTTAACAGATGTGTTGTATAAATGTGATATATGCATAAAAGTATGGCAATATAATTTTTTTGCTGTTGCCGTTGTTTTGGAAAACATTAATAAAAACAGGGAAGCGTCAATATAATAAACATTCTAGGTTGTAATAATAACAATAAAAAAAGAACTGTTGTCATGAAAAAATAATTGCTAATAATTCAAGATGTAATTCATTTTTCTAAAATGTTAAAAAAAAAATCTTTAGGTTACAAATCATTTTAATAATTATTTCTGCTCGTGTCATATATTTATGTAATAAAATAATTGCAATGCTAACTACCTCCACGTGTTGCAATCTGGAAACTCTTTTCTTAATTTAAAAACGGAAAAGTAAAAGGAAAATAAATGCTAGTAACCAAAAACAATATATAAAAAATGCCACAAACAAAAAGGAGGATTCAATGATAATTTTGGCACAGTGGGTAAAATACCACCAGATACAGATGTTTTTTATTTATTTCAACATTTTTGCTCCTATGCGGGAAGTGGCGGGGATGCAAAATAATGAAACACTTATAATTCTGAAAATTGGCTTCAGCGATGAAATCCTATAATATGCTAAATGTCAGAATATAAATTCCATATAACAATAACTCTTTCTTTTCTCCTGGCAATTTAAAAGCCTTTGTCTCCCTGGAGAGGAAACATGCATCTCAGAAGTTAAAATTTTACAACTATTATGGGGTGTGTTAATATCATAAGTTAATTGGGCTATTTTATAAATTTAGTTATCAGTTTCCAAGTTAACTTCCCCGTTTCCTCGTTCAAGAATTCAAAACATTCTGGCAATTTTACAAAATGCCATTCATCTGTGAATTTTTTTCAGAAATCTCCATCGATTTCTAAATAATTGATCAAGTTTTGGGCTACTTGTTACTTCTAATTAATCGCATTACACTAAAATTTTATGCGACTTTCAGTTAAAAAACCAGTGTTGAATTCAGACACTTTTCTCCGGGAGGGACTTCTGTAGCTCCGGGGGGGGATTACAATTTTTTACCACTGAAAACACAAATTTTCAAATTTTCCGGGGGGGGGAATTGATAGCTCCGGGGGGAATGACCTGCCCCTGAATTCAATACTATAAAATGTTCCTCATAAAATTATGTCAGATATTTCCCGTGCACAAAATTTCAGCTTGCTGGAGAAGGGACCGAAAAGTCCAGGGACCGAAATGTCTCGGGACCGAAATGACCATGGACCGAAATGTCTCGGGACCGAAACGTCTCGGGACCGAAATGTCTCGGGACCGAAATGTCTTGGGACCGAAATGTCTCGGGACCGAAATGTCTCGGGACCGAAACGTCTTGCTTCCCCTACAGGCGACATCAGTACTGAGGCGGTTATGCAGGAAACTGAGCCATGTTTGTTACTATCTTTGCTATAAATGTTTTTGAATGAAATCCATAATCGTTTGAAAAGGCTGCTATGTTAAAAACTTGCAATCTCAACAAAACTTTTTTTTACTGTAATTTCTAAAATTTTTGCTATTGAAATCTGTATTCTTTTCATGAGTTGTATACTGTCTTTTCCATGCTACAGGCATTCTTCCAATGACATTTATGGTTTTGAATGTGGGTCTATTTTTATCTTAATTTAAATATTTTTTGCGACACTAACGTATAGAATAAATTTTATTTCACATTTAATGTAACTTGCATCACACACAATCATTGGATAAAAAATTACCAACTGTTGTTTCTCATTATCACTACCAACATAAACTTTTATTTTATTGAAAAATACTGACGGTAAAACAAAACATTGGCATTTCTGTGTAAAGCATGTGAATTCAATTGTAAAATGTTTAAATGCCCAAGTGTTAGCAAATCAATTGATCCACTTTGTGTTTAAATTTCTTTTTCTATCAGGTAACAAAGAAAGTTCATGCGGTTTTCATCAGACATAAAAAATGACCCACAAAAATCTCAAACACTTATTTTATTCTTTGAAATAATCACCACTGTCTTCAATTACATGTTCCCAATGAGAAACAAGCTTATAAATACCCTTTTTGAAAAAATCTTTTGGTTTAGAGTCCGAAAACTGGGTTATAGATTTTGTGACTCAATCTTGGTTTTAACCCTTTCAGGGGCGGTGTTTGCAGTCTGCAAACACATAATATTACTGTTCCAATTGCCAACTGACACCAGTAAAATTTTAAGACAATTTCGATTTTACAATATGTGCGAAAAACAGCTCTTGATTATTTTCAAATAAGTCTGTTCTTTTTTTGTGGTGTGAATCAATTATTTGAACATTTTTGGAACAGAAATACCTTGCCCCTGAAAGGGTTAAACTGCTGTTCCTGCAAGTGATTATCCATTGCCAAAAACAAGTAATAGTCCAATAGGGCGATGTCCGGGGAGTAAGGTGGGTGAGGCAAAACTTCCCAGCCCAACGGTTTTATCACATCCCTGGTCGCTTTGGCCATATGAGATCTGGCGTTATCGTGGAAAATAAGAACTCCTCTCCTGTTGACCAGCACTGGCTGCTTTTCTAGCAAAGCAGCTGAAACCCTTTTCAATTGCGACGAGTAGACTTTGGATGTGATTGTTTTCCTGCTTTCTAAGGATTCTTAGTGAACTATACCAGCGCTAGTCCACCCAAATACACAGCATTATCTTTTTTTGATGGATGTCCTGTTTAGCAACCAATGAGACGGAACCAGAAGTCAACCAATGATGATTTTCTCTTTCGGTTTTTACCCATTCAGTCATTCCATACATTACCCGTCACATGTCAATATCTGATCCAGGAAAGAGGCTTTGTTGTGGCGCGATAGCAATGACAAGCAGATGTTCAATCGTTGGAGCTTCTTTTCCTTGGACAGGACATGAGGAACCAATTATCAAGTATCCACGACCTACTAAGGCTATGAAGATGCAATCGGATGGTTTTGTCAGATATTCCAAACCTTTGCGCAAGGTCCTGGCATGTTAGATCAGGATTCTCTTTGATTTCCTCTTTCAGCTGGACTTGGTCTAAGATGGATGGACGACCAACACGAGACTTTTCTTCGAAGCTCTCGTCTCCGGACGAAAATCTGCTGAACCTCTTTTGAGCGGTCCGTTCACTCACTGAAGTCTCTCCAAACACGGAGCATGTTCTTCTAGCAGCCTCTGCAGCTTTGTTTCCTAATTTGAACTCATAGAGCAAAATAGGCCTCAAAATCTCCTTTGTCAATGACATCCTTTTCAACGATTGTACTTCCTATAAAACTGATAGCGAAAGATGAGATATGTTAAACAACTCTCTACTGATTGCAATTTAAAGGCAATGTACAGAAATGACGTCATCAGAATCAGTATGACCACACCTACGCAACAAATGTAGCTGTTCTCAAAAACCGCTTGAACTTTCATGGTTACCTGATATTTTTAGATTATAAACATTACTTCAATGTATATAGGGATGGTTATTTTCCTGTTAAACATTTTGATTTTTGTCCATTAGTTTTGAATGTTTAAGAATTCAAAATGAATGGATTTGAATTGAAGAAAATGAAATGAATTTAAGAATGTTTAAGAATTCAATTTGGCAAAGTTGAAATCAATCATTTAGAAAATTAAGAACACAGTCAACATAACAATATATTTTGTAGTTTCTAATTTGTTTGTCTCATTGCTAGTTTGTATTCATACATCTGCATTTAAAAAAAATTCAATTCTCTCTCTCTCTTTTTTCTTCCAGCTGCAGCCCGTCAAATACCAACTACCAGAACAGTCTTACAAGCAAATGTGGAAGATGTAAAGCTTTGGTTGCGCTCAGCAATCCAGCTCAGCAGCGAGATTCATTATGATAACTTTTTTAATGTACCGTTGATTATGCAAATAAAAAAAGTTAATTCAAAAAGTTTTTTCATTAAAGTTTTTTCCTAAGTTATAGATATGTGTGTGTAAGAAAAAGGTAATGTCTTGCTTCACACTGATTGATATCTTTAGATTGGGTGAATAAAACTTAAATATAATGCACAACAGTTTATCTTAGCTTTTAGGCTACGAAAACATTTAGAACAAAATTTTTAAGATAAATAGGTTGTTTCAATTTTAACATTTTTCATATTTAATACTCATGATCGACCAGTTGGCCAAGCCAAATAAAGTTTTATGAGAACTTACATTGTTGTCATTGTTTATATTTTTATTAATATGAACCTTGTAAGGTATAGTTTTGTTAGTGAAATTGATTGTAGTTATGAAATTACTAGAAAGTTTTGTTTTTGTTTTCAAATAAATTCGTTTGTCGGGGGGGGGGGGAGCCCAGATCATTCAGCAGACCTTATTTTAATATTACATTTTACTTAAACAAAAATTAATAAAATAATATTTTAACAATTTACACAATGCTTTTCACAGTATAAATTCGTTCTGCAATTTTATTATAACTAGATGGTTTGTTCCATGTGTTTATTTAGATATTCAATTCAACAATCTAATAATATTTGCCAACAATAAATGATATTCGAAATATTTAAGAATACTGCACTAACTGTCACAGACAAATTCTGGGATTATTTGTCTTAGTAATTACATAAAATTCCTTTTGGATGAAAACATACAACAGATGCATTAAAGATATCTCATTGAGATGTATTGTTTTGTATTCTCAATAAAATTATTGGTTTCAGTTTTTGTTTTGGCAACAACCTTGCAAAAGGAATAACTGAAGTAAGTGAGTCTTGTAGAATTGGTGTTTTACTGTATTAAAAAAATGTTTAAATGAAGGCAGGATAAATGCTGCCCTTAAAAATGTCTTGCAGAGAAAATATAAGTATTAACATATTTGGTTAAACAATGTTTCTATTCAACTAGAAAACATTTGAAATGACAAAAACTCAAATAATCTGAAAAAATTGCGATATATTTTTTTAAACCTGAAAGTCTGATTTTTATGTGCTTCCATTCATCAAGATTGCCCTAAATTTTGAGGCCCTTTTGTAAAAAAATTCGAATTTTTCACATAAAAGTAAAATTTTCACAAAAATCCACATGTTTATAACATAGATATTTTAGCTATACATATTTGTCACCATATATGCCAGAGTTGAATCTTTTTGATGTGTGCTCATTACTGAATTTTTTTTCTATTTAATTAAAAAAAAATATGAGGAACATACATGTAGCTATTTACTATAATTATGGGGAAAATAGTTAATGCAATGCAATTATATTTCTATTTTGAAACTTAATATCAGGTTAACTATAATGCAAACTTGTTTGAAAAAAATTGAAATCATCAATAGATTAGAATATTATATGCCACAATTAAATTTTTTCAATTTCCATTTGATTAAATTCCGAAAAGATTAATAGTGATTTTGTGTGATCTAACTTTATTTTGATTTAGAGAGAGTAATGTCGTGCCTTAGGTTCAAAGTCTCTTATATAGGCAGTATCTCTACGAAAGAATATGATGAAATACGAATAATTAAAAATTACAAACAAGCTGCCAAAATAATAATAATACTAATAAAATTAAATAAAAAAAAACTATAAAATTTTTAAAAGATGAATTGAAACCTGCACAACAAATTGCTTTTGTAAAAGCATGAATGATATAGTAGCACTGACTATAAATAAATAAATAAATGTTTAATGTGTATAAATTAGTATGTAAATATAAGTTTATATAACTTTTATTAATATATTATTATAGCTTAGCTTAATTACATATCTTACATGAGTAAAAGTTTCTTTAAATTCATTTTAATTGTATTTTAGCTTTATTATTATTTTTTTAATGTTGTGAATTGTAATCAAGAAATTTTGTTCTTCAAATAGAGTATGAACTCTGTTAACAGATATAAAAATGGATTGCATGAAGACTTATATTCACAAGTAATACAAAATAAAAATAATTTTTTGGATAGATTTCATTTCTTTTTATATTTATGCCAGAGGTAATTATATACACATAATATGTATCAAATCAATCCCAATTAAAGCAAAACTATTATTCAGGGAGGATTGATTTGCATCCTAGAGGGCTCTAGGCATTAGCGTAAAAAGTATTCAAAGACAAAAATTCAAAGGAAATTTTTGGAAAAATAAAGAATTTATTAAATGAATATTAATTTAGGTTTCCACAGAACCTTAGTTATAAATGAAATATTGGATCTCAGAAGTTTTAAAATACAAATATTTTGGAACTCCCATATTTGTTGGCCCTTGTCAGCGTCCCAGATGCTCTGCTGCAAATCAAACCCTGAATAAATATGCTGTCCCAGCAAGCAGTAATTGCTGGTCATGGGAATAAAAATGGTAGTAATGTGTTGGTCTAGCAAAGTATAAAATCGTTATAGAGGATGTTACTGATTGAAAACTGCTGGTACAGCAAAAGTCCAGCAGCATAAACATTGCATGATGGCCTGCTGCTTTATCAACACTGCTGGGTGGATGTCTGCTCGTTGTAAAAACAAATCTGACTGATGGTTTACCCCTCTATAAACATTGCAGGATAAGTGATGGTGGTGGAAAGTGCTGACCCAGCAAAGAACTAGCAGTAGGTTAGAAGCTAATACTGATTAAAAACTGCTGGTACAGCAAAGGTCCAGCAGCATATACACTGTATGATAATCTGCCGCTTTATAAACATTGTAGGGTAGTTGTTGGCTCATAGTAATAAAAAAGCAGTCTGACGGTGTACCAATGTATAAACACTGTAGGATAAGTGATGGTACTGGATTAAAAGTGCTGGCCCAGCAAAGGAATTGCTGTAGGATAGGTGCTAGCACTGCAGGAAAACTGATGGATTGAAGTAATGTGATGGCATACTAATGCTGGCTTGCTGTTGGTCATCACTGATGGGCCACCTGCATTTCGGACGGACACTTTAGTACAGGTTTAAGTAATGGCACCATTGCACTGTACCGCTGATGGCACTGCTGGCTGCCATCTGTTTTCTAGCTGATGGCCCACTATTTCTTTCTTTGCTGGGTGAATTTTGAATGAAAAAAATACCTTCATCTGAATGATTAATTATGTTATGTCCAAGATATCCAGAACAATATGCGTGATAATAAAGTGATTACTTTAGGATTTAGATAACTTTTTAAAATTAAAAGGGATTTAATTAATCAGGAGTGAGAACTATTTTTGCAAAATATGTACAAGAATAATTAGATTCAGTAACAAAATATGTTATTATGAAAATCCCACCATTCTTATAAGAATTCTGTCAATAAATGTACTGGGTTCGCACCTGTAAAGGAAGAAATATTTTGCAGTTGCAAATCTTTTGTATAATGTTTTTAATACAAAAAAAAAAAAAAATCTAAATCCATGTAAATGATTGAAAACAGAACCACATTAAAACAAAGTGAACTTCTGCTGTTTCACTGCACTTTCTAATTAGGATTTACCAAATTATTTTGTACAAAAAGTGTAATCTACATTTACTAGCAGACAAATTAACCAAATTTTAGATTGGATTTTCTTTAATGGTTATTATAAGCAACATCAAAATATAAATGGTTAATTAATAAATCTAAATAATCAATATGAAAATTTTCATCTTTTAAATAAGAACATACATCACAACATCATTAAATTTAATTTTTAAAATATTACAATTAGAAGATATTTTTTAACCAGTTAACAAAAATGATCCAAACTCATTAGAAGTATTTTTTGAATAAATTATTCATACACACATAGACATTTGCCGTATTATAACATTACAGCAAGAAACACTGGACATAGCTCAGTTAAAATTAGTCTTCAGTTTAATTCAATAAAACAATATATTTTCAGCAGATTTCAAATGATATAATGGTTCCAATTTTGGTGACATTGTTTCATTAGATGCCAAGCACGTATATTAACAAAGTAAATTTAAAAATCAATTTTCCTGACAAATCTGGTGAAATGTCGAATCTTTGAATTTTTTTTTTTATGCCAACTCTTCAATAACTTTAACTTCAATTTCTATTAAAATACAATGACACACAGTGGCACCAAAATGACCCATTCATCTAATTTTTTCTACCATGTAATCTATCAATTGGTCTTCTTGTACTTCAAAATGGTAATATACAAAATTAAGTCAAGATTATTAATAGATATATAAATTTAGATAAAGTTTGAAAACACACAAGATTTGGTCACATTACATTATATGATGATAAGGTACACTTTTGCCATGCCACAAAAATTTCTGTATTTAATGATGTAAGACAAAAGCAAGAAAAAAGGTCTTATAAGCAAAGCGCATGATTGATTAGGTTATACAATCACTATTTATGAATTAAAGAAAATTAAACTGATATGTAAGGGATTATTTTTGCACAGATACATTTTTTGCACATTTCTCATATTTTTTAAAATGTGTTATTTCAATGAAGCCTTTCATATCGCATGAAACAGAGAGGTACAAATTATTCTTTCAGAAAAGATAAATTTCTTATTTTAGGGTGAAATTGCATTATAATGAAATAAAAAATATTTAAACTAACCACTGAAAGGCATTACAAAGTTTTACATAAAAGTTTATTAAAATCTTATGAATAGGTCTGGAGTTTTGCTTTTTTATCAAAATGACAACTATGACATTTATGGAAGAATTTTACAATTTTAATTGCATTACTGAATTTTAAAATGTAAGAAATGGGATAATAATAAATGCAATGACATATACAGGGTTCATACTCAATTTTGATGATAAGAATACCACAGATTTTCAGGTGGAGTCTATCTGATATGAGACTTGTAATGCTTATTGAAATTACTCTTATCAGAAAATCCTTTGGAACATATTTCACAAACAAAGGGCTTTTCACCTGTATGAGTCAAGAGATGTATTCTTAGATTAAAATTTTGAGAAAATTGTTTGGAACATATTTCACAAATAAAGGGTTTCTCTCCAGTATGAGTCAAGAGATGTTTTCTTAGATGATGATTAAGAGTAAACCCTTTGGAACATATTTTACATACAAAAGGTTTTTCTCCAGTATGAGTTAAGAGATGACTGCTTAGATTACTCTTGACAGAAAATCCTTTAAAACACATTTCACAAACAAAGGGTTTTTCACCTGTATGTATCAAAAGATGGTTTCTCAAAGTTCTGTTATCACGAAATCCTTTAGAGCATATTTCACAAACAAATGGTTTTTCACATGTATGAATGTTTCTTAGATGTTTTCTTAGATAACCGTTGTTTGAAAATGTTTTTGAACATATTTCACAAACAAAAGATTTCTGAGCAGTATGAGTTGAGAGATGTTTTCTTAAGTCACAATTCTGAGAAAATCTTTTGGAACATATTTCACAAACAAAGGGTTTTTCTTCAGTATGAGTCAAGAAATGGCTTCTTAGTTTACCATTCTGAGAAAATCCTTTAAAACATATTTCACAAAGAAAAGGTTTTTCACCTGTATGTATCAAAAGATGGATTCTCAAAGTACTGTTATCACGAAATCCTTTGGAACATATTTCACAAACAAAGGGTTTTTCTCCTTTATGAATGTTTCTGAAATGTCTTCTTAAACTACAATTCTTAGAAAATATTTTGGAACATACTTCACAAATAAAGCCTTTTTCTTCTGTACCAATGGAGAAATGTTTTTCTTTATCATCATTTTGAGGAAACAAGTTCTGTTCACTAGGGGAAGAAATTTCTTCTGCAATCAATGACATTTTCTTAAGTGAAAAAGTTTTGTTTAGAATGTTAACAGAAACTTCATCAAAGTATTAGTATGAAGAGATTCTCACCATTTGTATCCAAGCAAATAACTTATTGAATATAAAGGATTTTTCTAACGTCGATTCTATAAAAAAGAAAATAAATAAACTGCACTCAAATCACATATGGCAAGTTTCATTTTCTTAAATAGTATAAACGATCACATTATATATTTTTAGGCATAACAAAACTATTTTTAACAGATACCAATGTGTAGGTGTGGATGCAATACATTACACACTCCCATATCCAGCTCTCTTTTATGCATACTCTTCCATATTGAAACTGATAAAAATTCAAAATTTATTTCATTGCAAGCTGATAATTTTAGTTTTGTTTTTCTTGAAATTCCACCTACTTGTTTAGAATTTTCGTGAAAGTCATCCAAAAAAATTTGTGTTTAATTTACTGTTTATATATTCAGCCCTAAATCACTTTTATCTCTATTTCATATATTTAATTATATTGTTAAGCATTTTTTCTCAGAATTTTTTTTAATCCTTTTTAGTTGACACTGAATTTTATACATTTTTAATTGTTTTTTCACAAAATTTTTTTTGCAAACCAGCACTGCAAATCTATTTCTTTTGATATGGGGTTGTATTGGTATTAACCAGGTCCAGGGATAAAACTAGTTTACTATCCTGATCAAAACGTGTTTCCACAATCAATGGTCAAAGAAAAAAAAACATTTCTTTAACTGATAAATACATTGCAACATTTGAAGGGTTTTTTCCCAATAACAATTAACAATATTTTTCAAAACATGTGCAAGTTCCATTTTCTGCAGTTCCATATACTGACCTTCGAATTATTCTGTTGTGCTGATCCAGAGTATCAGACCAGATATAGTAATCGTTTGAGGTTAATTGGGTGAAATAATCCTCCAGTGTTCGTGTCCGGAATAACTCAGTTGGTACAGCATTGGCGGCTTCAGCCAATACATTCCTGGTTCGAATCCTGGCCCGGACTTTTTTCACCCAATACTGAAAAATGGAATAAATTACTCTGTTGTAATTAATTTACCGATTGAATAATCATGTTTAAAAATTAATATAATGTGCCAGTGTTTGTAAATTGTACTTTAACTTTTATTTTGATCATACAGTTTCGTTTAAAGAAAATTAATTTAAAACTTAAAAAAAAGACTAGCAGTTACTTCATGCTACTTCATTACTACTAGCAGTTACTAGCTGTCTTATGTTAATTTGTTATTAACATCAGACAATTTCATAGTTTATTCTGGATGAGATAAAACTTGGAAAATAATTTTTCTATTTGGGTGAGTGTAACGTTTTCAGCAGGTGTTTTATGAAATTTTCAATTTTAAAATCAATATTTTCATTACTGCTTACCACAAATCATAATGTACTATAGTTACACTTTAAGAAAAAGATTTGTGAAATGTATGTTTGTGCAAGGAATATTATTAAAATGATTATACAGTACTTGAAAGTCCTTATTTTTATCAAAAGCCAACCAAAGGTTCTTAATAGTCATTACTTTTATTTTCCCATTGTTTCTTAATCAGGATTGAGATTTCTCTTTGATTCATAAATTTTTTGATTTGAAGAAAAAAAAATGCCCTCTGTTAATTTTTTTTTCCTTTCTCACAGTGTCAAAGTTGAATATCTTAAAAATTGCTTAATGTTTTTAACATTTTTTAACTATTTTTGTTATTTTTTTTCTAATAATGAATAACGATTATATAAATTTTATTAAAATTTTATCCGATTGCCTTACTTTTCAAAAAATTACTTTGTCCTTCACCCCTCCCCCTTTTTCCCGACCCCCTCAAAGCCCAACGATTAAAATCTTTAAAATTCTTCAGTTTTTAAAAAACTTTTTCTGCTCAAAGGAAAAAATCAATTGGAGACAGATTTGGTGATTGTGGTGGCCATGGGATTGGTACATTGTGACCAATCCAGCATCCAGAGAAAATAACTAGCAGATGTGACCTGACTTAGAAGCTGAATTGTAGGGGAGCTCCATCATGCCTAAATCAAGTGTGTCAACAAACAAGCATAGGCATGTCTGTCAGAACCTCTTTCAAGAATGCAAGATAGATGCAACTATCGGTCTTTCTGGGAAATTGTACAGACCAAACAAACAGTCTTCAACATTGCCAGCTCAAACGTTAAGTGTAAATTTACATTATGAGGCATACATATATATAGCATGCAAGTTTCCATCTGCCCGAGTATGCAAGTTGTGAATGTTCAGCACACCCTTTAGTGGGAATGTAGCCTATCAGTGAACATAATACTAGCTATGAAGTTTTGATCTGCAGGATTTTCTTGGAAAAATGACTGCGCAAATTCCATGTGCTTATTGTAGTCTGCCAGTTCCAATGCTTGTATGCATTGCAATTGAAAAAGATGCAAGCCATTATCGTGTACAATACATTAAATGGTATATGGAGCGATATGGGTGTCTCAGGATACAACTCATGTACTTGTTGAAAAATTATATTCAGTTCTTGGAAAATGCTTTCCTCTGCAAAAGCTGTCTGAGTTGTTTGTTGGCAACCAACATCTGGTTTGTGTATTTCATATAAGACAGCTTTGAAGAGATTTAGCTGAAATTCTGTTTTTCTTATTTGTTTAAATATAGAATGTAAACATGAAATAAATTAAACTTGGATGTTTTTAAAACCCTCTAAGCGTTTGGCCCGTAAAATTCCGTACACTAAGCTCCAGGTTTCACTGCAATATAAGCAATGTTTAAGATATTATAATTCTATAAATTTAATGAATTTTCAAAGCATTGAAGAATGATTAAGACTCTCAAGGATTACATTTATATTTCTAAATAAGATTTTTTATGTAATATTAAAAGAATCATATTTTATTAGCATTTAAAACAAAATGCAGAGAAAACAACATTACAATTTTACCCATTTGCAAGACGCTTGGAGGGTTAAAAGTTAGTATTAGAATCTCATACCTTAGTCATACATAAATACTATGACTCCCACTTCAAAAATACATCATCACCGTGGTAACCTAATATCATGACCTATCCTGGGAAACCACAGAATGAATTACATGTGATACAAACTAATAAAATCAACATTGTGGTAATCTGGAATCATTACCTATCATTGGATATTATTGAATTAATTATTTATGATACATTTAGTAGAATATCTACCATGGCAATCTAGAAACATTACTTATTATGCAATATCATTGAATTAATTAGGTATAATAGGATTTAGTATAATAAGCACCATAACAACCTAGAATCATTACCTATCACAAATTATGTATGACAGGATTATATAGAATTATCTCCATGGCAATCTAGAATTATTCCATTACCTTTCATGGAATATCATTGAATTAATTATGTATGATAGGATTAAATAGAATAACTACCATGGAAAACTAGAACCATTAACTATCACAGAATATCACTGAATTAATTATGTATGATAGGATTTCATAAAATAAGCACCATGGCAATTTAAAATCATTATCTATCAGGGCATATCATTGTGTTAATTATGAATGATAGGATTTAATAGAATATCCGCTATGGCATTCTAGAATCATTAACAGTCATGGGATATCATTGAATTAATTATCTATGATAGTATTTAATAGAATAATCACCATGTCATTCTAAAATCATTACTTTTCATGGAAAATCATCGAATTAATTATATATAATAGGATTTAATAAAATAACCACTGTGACAACATAGAATCATTATCTATTAAGAGACATAATTAAATTAACTTGATATAATAGGATTTTATAGAATGAAGAAAACTTTTATGAACATCTTTTTAAGTTTTGATTTAATTTTCATAAAATTTTAAAGGGATTGACAAAATTCTGAAACGATTCGCATATTAATTTTCAAATCCTTTGGTTTGGTAGTTATTGTGCTGTAATATGCAGACAGACAATGATTGTAGGTATTAATACAGTCAAAGATCTATAATCCGCAACTTTCTATAATTTGCGTTACTTTATGAATATAAACAATGGCATAAACAGTTAAGAAAATTTACAAATTTGGGATCCAAAAGTGATTTTTAAAACAAATAATGAAAAAAATGAAAAACAAATCATAATAAAACATTTTTTTTGTTAATGTAACTCTTTTATTTTATTAACATTAAAAAACAGATTACTGCATTATGAAACATATGTAGTAATTATTTTTATTTATATGCACGTATACATAAATTTTTGTAATAAAATAACTTTAAAAAGGCATTTTTTCAGATAGCATATTTAATAAATTATTAGATTTTATATTTATCTTTCCATATTTTACTGATTAAAAGATTAAAATGCTGTCTAGGAATATTAAAATAATGTATAATATACATAATACTCTATGATCCACAATATTCCATAATCCATACAACCTTTGGCCGCAGCGTGTGCGGATTATAGAACTTAGACTATATATTTACAAGTGCACCTAGAAACGTACAAATTTGAACCATCACAAAAAATGACTATGTGATATTAAATAATATTATCAAAACCAGTGGCAATCTTCTATAATCAGATTGATATTCATTTCCCGTTCACTGCATATTTTTCAGATCCCAAGGCCACAGGCACTACTGGGAAAACAGCTGGCAATTGACTTTGAGCTTACGTAAGATCTATTACATATTTGTAAAACAGTTTATGTAAAATAGTGAGATAAAAAATGTCGCTGCCTTCCAGATTTCACAATGTCTAGAAGTGAAGTTTTCTTTTAGACAGTAGACACAAATCATTTAAAAAATACTACAATATTTAGTCACATATAAGTTGAAGAATTTCTGATGATATTTGGAGAGCAAATTGTGAGGGGGGGTGGGGGTCAACTTATATGCGAGATAGTTAAAAAACAAAAACTTTGAATATTGCAAAACTTTGGCTTTTTATGTGTATGAATAACAAAAAAATATATGAAATATACGTATAATAATTCTTTATCATTTACAAAACTTCAATGTTTTTTTTATCTCTCAGATTTTATAACGTCTAGAAATAAAGTTTTTTTTAAGCACTGCTAGGAAATTGTTTTAAATACATTATTTGAAAAAGGATGTAATATATATATATATTTCACTATATTTTTCAATCATTTAGAAGTTTTCTTTCGTTTTAAAAATCATGTGTAATTTATTTTTTAATTTAAAAGTAATTTGGATACAATTGTTCATGCCGCTTAAAATCCGTGATAAAATAGCTATTCAAAACGATAAATTAAATCCCTATTTAGATAATTAAAAAAAGAAAAATCTTTAAAAGTTAAACAAATTTAATAGATAATTGGATACTGCACATCACAATGTAATAAAGTATACACTAGGAAAAGATGGTTAAATTACAAGGAATAGCATTTTGTTGTATAAAACTTATTTAACTAAACTTTCTTGACTGATTCCAACATTAATTAAGATGTTCAAATAATTTTTGATTTAAAAATTAACTGCTACAACATGCTCATCATATACATAATATATATCTATAAAACTGCCAATCTTTACATTTTTATATGCAATACTTTTTGCTGAATAATCTTATAAAACAGGGATGGACATTATTTAATATGTTAGGATAATAACATTTATTGTTTTATAATTACTTATTTAATAACAGTTTAACGGAAAGCCTCTGTTTAATGTAGAATGCAATAGCATAAAGTATTAAAAAAAAAGATGAAACATTAATCTTTTAAAAGTACACGTTAAAATTATACATAAAAGAAAAGAAAATGAAAGTTTGTTTCTCTACATTAATAAAAAACAAGTTTAAAAAATGGACTTAAAAAAGTCCTATTTTAAATACTTATGAACTTTTATTATGATGTACCAAAATTACAAGAAATCAAAAATCTGGTTTTCATGCCTTTGCAAGACAACAGCCTCTTCCAAGCAGCTGAAGAAAAATTAATAAAGCTTAATAGCTGGCAAGTGATGTTTATTCTTTAACAATCACCATCCAACTCCTCAGAAAAAATCCAGTCATCCGCTGGAAAGCAATGATTTTCTTAAACACATTGGATTATTCATTTTTTATGATCTATTACCATTTCTGTCAATTGTTGACAATTCAATAGTTATTTTATTGGTATGAAGCACAGATTGTTTTTACACTTCAGACTTTCAGAGTGATAAAATAATTGCAATTTGCTCTGAGATAAATATATAGTATTTCAAAATGATTTGAGCTGATATAGTTTTCTGGAACGGAAAAGAAAAATACATTTTCTAGTAATGGATATGAGCAGAGGATGGTTCTGATGTATAAAGGAGAATTTTAATTCAATGTCATTGGCTTTGTAAATGGGGATTTTTTTAAATTTCAATTGGAAGGAGGTGATTTCTGATGCTAGATTTTTTTTTAAATGGAGGGGTGAAGTGTTTTTATTCTTTCTTCTTCTTCTTCTTAATATTATTTTACTTTTCCATTATTGCATTTTTAGAAAATGAGAATTAGAAAACTTTTTTTTTTTTGTAAATTAATTTTATTGAAAAATAAAAAGAAAGAAAGAAATACTACTGCATAATTTGTGAAGATACTTAATTTTAATGCAAATGTAATTAACTTGAAAAGCACATTTTTGCATAAGAAATTTGTTTTAATGAATTGCACTTCATTAAAAGTGTGTGAAAAATATTTTCAAGTTCTTGTGGGATTCACTTTAAAAATGTGTCGATAGATATGGCTGGAATGAAGCTGGTTTATCAAATTTCTCTATTTTTACAAACTTTTAACACTGTGTTTATTTTTATCTACTGTATCTTTTATTATTGTTTATCAACAGCTATCATGTTAAACTAATTAATTTTTAAATAGTTAGGAAGTTACAAATTTTATACAATGCTTTGGTCTCATAAGTTTTATTTTCAAAAAGCTCCTCCATGTTCTTACAAATAAAAAATGATTCTTCTATGACCAAAACTTACTTTGAATTTTAAAGTTTTCAAACATAGTAAATAAAAAGTTTTTTTTTTCTTTTTTTTTGTGCCAGAAAAAACTGAAAATGCATCAAATTTAAATCATCATGATAGGTAAATTTTTTCTCTTTGAAAATTTGAGTATTTAAATATAAATAAATTAGGTTAATGGCAAGCATTCATTTTAATAGAAAACAGTGCCTATATTCAATGTCTCAAAATTATCTGAAGCATTTTGTGTTAATATGATCTAATTAAAACATCTGCTAACATCATATGCAGTGATTAGCAGGGCCTGACTAAAGATATGGGGATGGAGTGGGGGAAATATTAATCTGCAAGGCCCGCTTCTGACTGTTGATAGATTTTTTTTTTTATTATTGTTTATTTATTTTGTGTGTGTGTGTGTATCAATAATGTATAAGTGGCTAGTACTAAATTTCTGTATGTATGTATAATTTTTGTACCTGGTGCAGTTTACATCTGCATGCAGGGTATTACATGAAGATAGAAACAAGTTTAAAAATAAGTACCTACTAGCAGGATAATTGTAGAAAAAAGATAAATTGGTTGAAAGAAATATTTGTTATAAGATGACTAAAAGGAAATGTTGCAAATTGGTCATAATTAATGGTTTTAAATAGAGACGTTACGAGGAAAATGTTAATAGAAAATCTCTTTTGAAAGCAACAGAATACTAAGTTGGTATTAAACATTTATTTATTAATTTTCCATGTAATTTGTTTTTCGAATTGATGAATGAGATACTGGAAGAAAAGAGAATAAAGGAACCACTCTTATTTTACTAAATGTTTGAAAATATATGAATTTTGATCCTTTTTGGTTAATTTTAATCATTTGACATTTTTTAGTATAAATGTTAATTACTCTCATGGAGGGCCATGAGGCAATTGCCCAGCATAAGTCAAGATTTGTCGATAAGTTAAACTGTTAAATAAACCTGTTAACCAAAATTAATCTCTATTTCTTATCCCTATTCGAAAACAAAAAGGCGCAATAAATTCAATTATGATAGCGGCAACATCAGTTACTTTTTTTAGAATAGAAAGAAATAATAGATTAGCTGTATAATAGAATATTCATATAAAATACTATAAAAATAATACAACACTCTAAATGTAACAACACATTAATTTATGAGTTGTGTTCCAATTAAAAAAAAAAAAAAAAGATACATCATTCTGAATAATTTGTGTCAGACATAATAAATACTTCTGCAGCTGTCTTTAAGATACCAAATGTATAAGATTAGATATGCAATTGCAAAGGAAATAAAATGTTAAAAATGGTTAACATTGGTGGTGCAGCATATCTTTCTAGCATAAGAATAGACAAGTGGTATTTTTAAAATGTTACAAAACAATAAAATACTTTTTTTTAATCAGTGCAAAACACAGTTACTTATTGGCAGCAGATCTAACATTATGAAGATATTGGAATTCAAATTCTATTCATGGTTTCTTTAATTGTTTCAATATTTTGTGTAAATTTTGATAAATTTTATATAGGAACTTGAGTATGCTTTCAATTATATAAAAAATATTTACGTTTGATGGAAAAGAATACAACCAAATTCTTTCAATGAGCAACCAGTGGCGGATTTAAGGGGTCGCGATGGTCGCAATTGCGAGGGGCCCCGCATCCCAAGGGTCCCCAAATCTTCTTTTGAGTTCAAGGAAAAATGCGATGTTTTGAAAAAAGGATTTTCTTAGTGTTCCCATTAATTTTCCAGTTAATATTACGCTATTTTCAATTAATAAATAATTTGTTTTCTGTAATTTTCTACTACCAGAGAGGTTTTAGCTTTCCCT
Organism: Maratus speculifer; assembly: GCA_964019185.1. NCBI lineage: Eukaryota > Metazoa > Arthropoda > Arachnida > Araneae > Salticidae > Maratus > Maratus speculifer. The sequence continues at coordinate 6,984,673 of CAXHSM010001376.1, read as the reverse complement.
TATCCTTTTTTTTCCATTATGATTTATTAGGACAATGATCGGTTGTGGAGGGAAAGGAAGAAATTGAAAGGTAACTTGGATCTGAGCCGAAAGAAACCCTATTAAAAACCTTCTTATGACGATTTAATTATATAGATTGAGGGGCTTATTAAATCATGGGCCGTCAATATGAAGGGTCCCTGACTTTTAGGGGCCCCACACTTGGAATGAACTTTTTATAAAACCGATATTTTAAATGTATTTTTACATTGTTACTGATTATCTTTGCTAATAAAAGAAACTTTCATTCTGTCTGTCTGTATGCGATGGCTAGCAAAGTCTAACGCACGTCGAAATCTGAAAATTTGGGTGAGGATAGTCTAAGCCAATTCCAGATGCATTTGGGGATCAAATTTTTATTTTTTTTAGACCCTCATCTCCTGGATCGCTTTTATGTCCTAAATTTCTAATATCTTGTCCTCTTTCTATCCCATCTTCGTTTTTGGGGCTCTTTCATCATTTTGTTATCCCTGTTTGTATATTCCAGTTATGATTTTAGCTCAATACACTGCCAATGAAGTTTTTGTGTTCTGTGTGATGATAGTTAACGAAATATACCACACATAGTAATCTGAAAATGTAGGTGAGGATAATCCAAAGCAGATCCTGATGCACCTTAGGCTCATATTTTTAATATTATAAGGGTCGGGGCCCCTTTAAGTTTTTATGCATTAAATTGTTAATAACTTGTCCCTTTATATCCAGTATTCTTTGTTTTGAGAGATATTTCTCCATTTTGTTATTCTCTCCTTTTTAACCTCCAGTTAAGATCCTCGCTCCTTGGGGCCTGGTACAGGACCCATTGAAGCTTTTTTGGAAAATAATTGTTAAACATTTTTAATAAATTGTTTTTTATAAATCCAATCTTTAATTTTGGGATTATTTTTCCATTTAGTTATTCTCACGTTTCTATATTCAAATTTAGTTCCTGGGGCTCTCTAGGATGTCGTAAAGCCCGGTTCAGGGTTCTTTTTGTGTTTCAGGCTCTTATTTCTTCAACTCCCTCGTTTTTCACCCCCTAATTTCTTCAACTTCTAGGTACCTAATTTTAAAGTTGATTCTTGGACTCTTCTTTTCAGACTAACGCCCTCTAATTTTAAATAAGGCCCTTTTTTAAACATTTACCCAATATTTGTGCATTTTTTTAATATATTATTTGAGCCAATAATTTATACCCTGTGTTAACTTTGAATAATTGAAGATCTAATGCGCTAAGTACCAAGACTGTTAAAAATATTTTTATGTTAGGTTCCTAATTTTTAACTATCAGTCAGTTCTTTTTGGGCTTACTATTATAACTTCCTTTAAAATGATCCGCTTAATATTTTTTTCCTAACGACGCCTTAGGTCTTCCAGCAACTACATAAACAACAAATTTTTTTTTCAGACTTTATCTACCACCAATTTTAAATATTAATTGCTTTCTTGGGGTCCTTGTTTTAACTTCGTTAAAAATGATCCGAATTGCATGCGATTTTTTTTATATAGTTCTAACGTTCTCTGATTACAAATATTTTGACTAATTATAGATCTAAAGCATTAAGTACTAAGACTTTTTAATATGTTTTGATGTTAGGACCCTACTTTTAATCTTCAGATGTCGCTTTTTGTGCCTCTTATTATAGCACACTTAAAAATGGTTGAATTCACTACTTTTTTTTAAAATAATTTCTTAGGTCCTCCAACTAATTCATGAGTGACAAAACATTTTTCAGACTTTAAATAACATTAATTTTGATTATTAATCGCCTTCTTGACACCCTTCGAACAGCCTTTTTTTAAAAAAAGATCCAAATTGCATGCAATTTTCTTTAATATACTTCTAGTATATTCCGATTTATTTAAAGACTACTTTAGTAATACTAAAGGTATTTGGTACTACTAAATACCTTTATACTAAATGACGTGACAATTAATTCTCTGATAATTTGGGGCCCTGTACCGAGTCCTTTGAAGTTTTTGAAGCATAAATTGTTAAAAGTTACTCCCTTTTAACCCGAATTTCATTTTTGGAACCCTTTACCATTTAGTTATTCCCCCGTTTCTAGATTCCAGTTAAAATCCTGGGCACCCTAAGATCATGAAAGGAACGATTTAGGGCTTCTTGAACTTTGTGCGTGGCATACATTTTTTGCCTCTTAATTTTCTCGCATTCTCAATGCAAAATTTTAAAATTGAGTGTTGGACTCCTCTCTCTGGACCAACACCCTCATATTTTTATTCATACCCTAGAGGCCTATTTTACGTACCGCCTCCCCCCCTTTTTTTTGCTCATTTCTTCAACATTTTATTCTAATGATTAATTCCTGCCTATGCTTAATTTTGACTGATTGAAGATCTAAAGTGCGAAAAGCTAAACCATTTAACAAATTTTCGTGTTAGGGGCCTGCTCTTAACTATCATTTGCCCCTCGTTGGACCCTCTCTTATAGCTCCCTGAAAAATGATCCGATTCACTAGTTTTTTCACTAACAACTTCATATATCCTCCAGCTATTACATTAACGAAAAAAATCATTTTCCAGACTTTAGCTACCTCCAATTTCGAATATTAATCGACTTCTTGGGGTCTTTAGTGCAGCGTTTTAAAAAATGATCCGCATTGCATGCAATTTTCTTCAACATAGTTTTAGCATTCTCCAATTGTTTTAAAAACTACTAAAAAAACGCAACTACATGCTAGCAATTACACAAGCACTTTATGGCCCGGTACCAGCCCTTGATTTTTTTTGCCCATAGATTGTTAATAAATCAATCCCTCTTAATGCGATCTTCACTTCTGGAATCCTTTTCCATTTAGTTACTATCCCGTTTCTACATTCCTATTAAAATTCTGGGAACCCTAAGATCAAGAAGGGCCTCTTGAACTTAGCGTGTGGCATGCATTTTTTGTCTCTTAATTTTCTCGCATTCTCAATGCAAAATTTTAAAGTTGGTCTCCTCTCTCTGGACCAACACCCTCATATTTTTATTGGTACCCTAGAGGCCTATTTTAAGCACCATCTTATTTTATGAAGGGATTTCTAGTATGAACAGAAATATATTCATTTTGCACGGGCCAAAATGGCTCCTCGATATTGTCTTTATAGTGTTAAGGCCCTGCCTAGTTCGGAACTCCTTCAACTTTTGTGCGCCATGCATTTTTATCCTTTAATTGTGTCATACCCTTTCAATGAATAACTTTAAATTTGAATCATGGATTCCTCTTTCCGGATCAACATTCTCATACTTTTATTGATGCATTGTGAATTATTTTTTATGTATTTCCCTAATATTTTTGCGCATTTCTTTAATATTTTATTCAGATGAATAATTCATACCCTATGCTTAATTTCGATTTAATTAAAGATTTAAAGTGCTAAGTACTAGAACCTTTTAACATTTTTTTTAACTTAGAACTCTCTCAACTGTCAGATGGTTCCTATCAGGCCCCTTTTTATCTCTCCCTTAAAATGATTTGATTCACTAAGTTTTTTTCTATAATTTCTTGGGATCTCCATCTGCCCACATACTTTAATTGGTGGCCTAGGGCTACTTTTTAAAAATTTCCCACTATTTTTTTTTTTTTTTTTTTTGCACATTTATTTATAATTTCACCCTATTGATTAATTCATATCCTATGTTTAATTTCAACTAATTGAAGATCTAAAGACCTTAGTACTAGGACCTTATAAGATGTTTTCATCTTACGGCCCTGGTTTCAACTGTCAGTTGACACCTTTTGGTCCCTTTATTATAGCTCCCCTTTTCAACTTTCTTGGAAAGTGCTAAAAATGGAAAGAAAAATAAGACACATAATTTTAGCATACTTATCCGCCACAGTATTAAAGTTCATGTAAACATGAAATTAATTTTGCGCATCTAATCCTTAACGGTCTGAATTTGTAAATAATTGTTATAATTAAGTTTTGAATATCTATTATTTTAAATTTATAAATGTACCCAATTTTTCAAGATGGAAGGGCCCCAAAACGCTCCAGTGGGAGGGGCCTCTCACTTCAAAAATCCGCCCCTGTGAGCAACACAATGTTTTTAAATCTAAATGTTAAAAACAAACAAACCAACAATTCGTTTTTTTTTTAAATTTAAATACGAATAATATGCGCCGAACTAATAATAAATAAATAAAATTACCTGCTATACAAAAATATATTAATACATAATGCTTTAAATGACTAATTATCAGCAAAAGGAAAATTGGGTGGGATGAAACTTTGTTCAGCTAAATGATCAAACCACAGTTTGTATAACTTTCAGTAAAAGAGTATTCAGGTAAACTATCTCAGCATAAACTTATTTTAGTAATGACGGTGGGATAAATTAACTGAATTTTTAAAAGTTACCTGATAATACAGAAAAGGCAAACGACAAGACGCCAAATGCAAGAACGAATCGCGGATTTTAACATCATGATTTCTTGAAAAGGAATCATTTTATTAAAAGGAGAAACTCCGTTTAGTTAACTAATTTACTAATTAAACTGTTATTTAATAATAAAAAATATTAGCATGACAATATAACTACACCTTTTTCTTTTCATTTCTCATTATATTTTTAGCTATCAGACCAGTATTAACAGAAACAGGTTTTACCATTAAATTTTCGTGTTAGTAATTCGGAATCATATTGTGTAGAATTTTAAACCCGAGGACATATTTAAGTGCTATGTTCGCGTATTTTGAATTATGCTTCTTATTCTTTTTTAATAAATAAATGTTTTGTTACGAAAATTAGCTGAACATTTCTGATGCAGTGATTTAAAGAACGATTCATTATTTATGAAAGAAATATTTGATTCGTTCCCAATTTCGCAAATCATTCATTTTACTGGTGTCTCTTTACTTTTCTGATAACGAGGTGATAATGCGTAGAAAATAAGTGTTCTCTGATTGTTAACGAAAGCAAATTTTTTTAGACCAATTTTCTGACTCATCTTCTTTAGTAAAGTATATTAATAGTAAAATATGTTTCTCGTTAGTTATTATTCTTCTGCTGAAAAATTCGTGAACTAGTGAATTGAATGAGTGATGACACAAAATTTTGTGTTGCAACTTTCATTTTTGCTTACATTCTTTGTCATTTAAAATATTTGACGAGCTAAACAGTAACTATCAGGCGCTTAATTTTTTGTGCCAACCCCCTCTTCTTCTTTCAAGGAGAAAGATATCTGATGATTAGAAATATATGTTTGCTCAAATACCTCACAAATCACTGATGATAAAAGCATTACAAGGAGCATAGAAACTGAGTTCGGTTTAATAGATGACATATCTTTTACAGTATAAGGGCTGTATGTATGTTAAAATACTAAATTTGATTTTTATACAGTTTCAATAACTTGTAAAAATGCTGGACATTGATTTAAAAAAAAATGTTACCAAATTATGAAATTTTATGTAATTTCAGTGTCTTCTGATGGTTATACCAGAACTTTTAGTGCTGGTAATGATTGAGTTTTCATTAAATTAAAAATAACACAATTCGGTAAAGAATGAGATTTTTATAAATGTTCTTATTAGAAGGAAGGGGGAGGGCAATACTTCTTAAGGATACAATGATTATATAAAAATAAATGTCATAGATTAATATGCAAATAGCCCCTTTTAAAGCAATTACAGTATCTAAAAATATTTGATTTGTACATTTTAGCAATTGAAAGTATGTTTCTGTCATCATGTATGTAAGAGGTAATCAATCACATACAGAGTATAACATATTCAATCTGGACATCTCTAATGAAGAAACTTCTATAAATCGGATATTTCAGTATGCTTATTCAATTTTATTTTCAATTAAACATCATTTTATTAAAAAAATATGACTTTGGCATTCTTAAAATTGGTGCAGAAACCCTTCCACTCTTCTAATAATTTTTTAAAAAATCAAAGATATTGATTCTCTTTTCATTTTACTAATCTAGTTCCAGTGGCAAAATTATCTTACAACCTGATCATGATGTCATGATTCTAAACACTTTTTTTTTTGTCATTTTTTGCACAAGAATTAATTATTTAAAGTCTTGTGTTTTAAATATAAAAAGGGCTCTGTGAAAGTATCAATCAGTTTGCATTGCTTACATGCAATTACAATGAAAAAAAAGAAAAAAAAATTTTGAGTTTCAAGATAACGAAAAATTAAAATGAATGGATAACCAAACTCTTTTATTATTTTTTTTTCACCATTTAAAGAAATAAAAAACATCCATATCCCCCATATAAATTGACTGCTTTAAAAAGAAATTTTCAGGAAGTTGAAATACAGTAGACGATCTATTATACAGAATTAAAAAGTACAGAAGGACCTGAAATCTAGAAAAGAAAAATATTAAAAACTTTTTATGACATTTGTAAATTTTTACTAAAATTTAGTAACTTATGGAAATTTTCAACAATTTTATGATTCCTAATTTTTTATTCAATCTATTGTTTCAATGCGCAACCATTAAAATACATTATTTCAGTGGCAGAGGGAACATGGACCCTTCCATCCTCCCCCACCCAAAATTAAGAAAATATCATCTTTTTGTCAAATTTTAGTTAAAACATAATTTAGATTATGCTTCTTTTTAAAAAAAGATCATGAGACATTTCACTCACTCTCCTGAAAAATATTAATGCTGTATGTACTCGCATATGAGTTGAAAAAAAAAAAAAAAAAAAAAAAAAAAAAAAACCTTTAAAATGAGGGAATCAACTGGTATGCAAGACCTAAAAAAAAATATAATAAAATATCGGAAAACACTTTGCTGTTAAATAGCTGCTGACACCTTTTTGCACTTTTGTAGAATAAATCCTAAAAGCTAGAACCACCTGGATCTTACCAAATCTAAATTTCAGGTCATTTTCATTTTATTTGTCCAAAAAAAAATTCTTTTTATTTTTACACGAGAGAACAAAGGTGCATAATTTATGTCAAAATGCATTTTCAATATTAAAAAATGACAATATTAAAGCAGATATTGTAACAGAGAAATCTATATTATAAAGGCCAAACGTATCTGTGCATAACGCATACGTCATTTTGTTCATGGCAACACTTTCAAATTTTAAATGAATTTTGGTATTGCAATTTTTGCTGCTAAAAGTTTTTAAACTTCTTAATGTGGCACATTTTCGATTTTTACACCATCATGTAGGGAAAAAATATACTTTTAAATGAAATTTATTTGATAGCTGTATCTTAATTAGTTTTTGAAATATTAATTTTTTTGTAGCTTTTAATATCGCATTTCTTTTTGTGGCAACAGGAGTACTCCATTTCTGTTTAAAGCAAAGGGAGAAAATTGAGTGCTGTATCTTTATTTTGCCATTTTCTCATTAAAAGGGAAAAAATAATATCTTCTGTTATAAAACCCGGTGAATTTTGATTTCATTTACAAAACTTGATTTATGCGTATAAGATTATAAACAGTTTAATATCTATTTCAGCTAATAGCATTGAGACTTCAATTTTTGAATCAAAATTATCAAATTAAAATGCTGGTTCTTTTTAAAAAGTGAATACAGATGTGAAATGTACATTTGTAAATTTTAATATGGTGAAAATGATGCTGGTTTTAGATTTCCCAGGAAAATTTTTTTTCTATGATTGAGCCAAAGTTGAATAAATTTTGCTTTTTTTCATTTTGGAATACTAGCATAAGAACCTTAATTGATAACTTTATCATAATAACATATCTTTATTATTTTATACTGCTTACATATATGATTAAAGTTTAATTTTAACAATTTTTACAACTGCGTTTTATAGAAATAGTATTTTGTTAATTTGACGATAAATATCGTTTGTTTAAGAGTTAGACATATCTATATTATAAAGGCCAAACATATATGTGCGTAATGCATATGTCATTTTGCGAATGGCAACACTTTCTCATGCAATTTCAGTTTTGCATTTTTTGCTATTGCAAATTTTATACTTCTAATCATAGCATATTTATGATTTTTACACCGTCATATAGAGAAAAAAATGTACTTTTAAATGCAATTTGTTTGAAAGCTGTATCTCAATTTGTTTTTGAGATATTAATTTTTTTGTAGTTTTTAGTACCGATTTTGTAATTGTGGCAACAGAATCACTCCATTTTCTCTTAAAATTGAAAAAAAAAAATAGAAATTAAAATGCATATACTTTGCAAAAAATATTGTCTTTTATAAAATTCCATGATTTTCGTTTTATTTCATTTTTATTCATCAGTTAAATAACATCAAATTTTGAGTTAAAGTGATTTTAAAATGATCAAATTAAAATACCATTTCTTTTAACATGATGAATATGGATATGAGAAGTACGTGTTTAAATTTTGAGAGGAGGAAAGCTATGATGGGATTTAATTTCACGTGAAATTCTATGAAAGGGTCAATTTGGAATAAATTTTGTTTTTTTCATTCGCCTTTATACTAAACATAAGAGCCTCAATTGATAAATTTATCATAATAGCTGATCTTTATTATATTTAACTGATTTTAAAAGCGATTAAAGTTTAATTTTTAAAAGCTTGGACAGCTAAGTTTTATAGTATTTTGTTAACCTTAGCTTAAAATAATATTTGTTTGAGAGTTAGACTGATCAATATAAGATATATTTTTTATAATATTTGTTTGAGAGGTAGAATGATCAATATAAGATGCATTTTTTACTGTAAGTAATTTTGTAGATTTATTACAAATCAATGAAGCACTTCCTTCTTAAACATTTTCTTTCGTCGAATTTCGGCGGGACCTCGTTTTTATAAAGATAAAAAAAAAATCTGTTTACATCAGAAACATATTTACAATGCTAAAAAAAAAATAATAATACTTTTAAAAAAATAAATGAAGCAAATATTTCATATGTATTTTTTATATATAAAAGTAACCAAAAACTTAATGGAAATTATAAAAAAAATTGATTTTTCTATATGCTTTTTACACTGATCATGTCTGATATTTTGCAACAGCTTCACTAATTTTAATTTTTTGATGACAATCTTCTCCTTTATTCTATAAACAGACATCAGCAGTACAATGTTTTGCTGATCTTATCCTCCGAAAATTTAACTATCTAATTCTTCCTGTTTTAGTTATCAATGCATTTAACTTATTTATCATATCTCCTTTTCAACAAATTTCATTTTTCAAAAAAATTTCAGGTACAACAGTATTAATGCCACCAAAGCAGAACTTGCGGTAATGTGCCAATAAAGGGCAATATTGTTGTTCATGCTTTTTCAATGCTTTCTTTTTTTTTTGCTTGTTTCTGACGCCATTTTTTAGTGCTTTTTTTTACTCATTTTTCACGCCATTATTTTGTGCACTTGCAAATAACAAGATTGCTCTTTATTGGCACATTAGTGCAACTTCTGATATGGTGGTGTTAATATGTAAGTATCAAATTTCATTACTGATTTTCTAAACTTTGTAGATAAAAATGTAAACATATGTTTTTATATTTATTGTTATTTTTTTAATTTTTAGTTGAAAAGAAAAAAAATCAATTGATTTTTTTTCTCCACAGCAAAACATTTTATTTAGGTAACTAAAGATGATGATGTGATTGTATAAACATTCAAGTTTCGATTTCATGTAGCAAGTTGAATAAACAAAAACAAACCACAGATAATTCTCTACATCACAGTTTCTGTTGTGTGCATGTTTTTATCAGGCATCGTAGCTTTCTAATAACTGATTATATTTCAATAAAATTTTGACACAGTGCCTATTTTACTATTATTTCAAATTGAAAATTTGAAAGAAATTGATCAACATCTATAGGAGATATGATTTTTTTCTTTTACAGTAAGGAAAAATTTATTTTTTCATCTTTTTTTTTTTATCTTTGCTTGTAATGCAGACATTCACAGTCTTTTTTATACTTAAAAGAAGATAATTTGATTTTGTTTTTTTTCTTACAATTAATGAGAAAAAAAAAGAAACTTTTTGTCGAAAGTTCAAAAATGTAGACTTTGAAATATCGCTCCATGACCTTTTTTTTTTTTTGAGTGGGGGGCTGCAATTTATAAAAGGATTTATAATTTTTCCTTTTTTAAAAAAAGTATAAGTTAAAGGATTGACTTAGATGCGAGTATGTACATGTACAGTATGCCATTGTATTATTTGAATACATATATCATAAGAGAGTTCTGTTTATTTTCTTGAATCCTCCCTTTATATTCAGACATTTTAAAGCAGTCTATCTGCTCACGGTTTCATTTTTTTTCAGAATAAACTCACAAAAACAGTTAAAAATTGCCTTGGAGAAAATTTTACTGCATGGTCAACAAGTGAAATTATTTAAAAAATAAGATTTGTTAAAAACCATCTATTAAAAAAATTTTATGTAAATAACGTTGTTGCAAAGAAAAAAAAGTAGAGCTTGTTGATATAATATTTGTTACTCATTTCATTTTTTTTATTTTGTTCTTGTTATCATTGAATAATGCAGTAATTTTTGTTTACATAGCTTAAAAACATAAGTTTTATTCATATTCTACAGGGGATTGCTTTAATTTTGTTATTTTTACATTTTTGAAAAATTCTGAATTTCTAAAGCCTATTAAGATATGTGCCTCAACTCCCCCCCCCCCCCAAAAGGAACCATGACCTCCCTCTAAATAGAGGGCTGAATCCACTCTTGTTTAGATGTAGGGACAAAAATTGACTTTTTTTTATTTTTATATAAATTCTATAGATATTTTAATCTGTACTTTTTGTCAGTATTACTTAATTCATGTTTTTTCATGAGGGAAGGTTAAATTTATTTTTGAAAAAGTTCAAGATATTGCTAATACAACTGATAATCACAATCTTATTAAATACAAGGTCTGGCTATTAATTTCCAGGACCGACATAACTCTAGGAGAACGAAAAGCCAGAAGATGGCGCTAATGATTGCACATTGAAGTGAGTTTTATACGCATGTGCAGTGAACTTGGTACCATTTTGAAGTAAGTGGTTCTCGTGGAAAAACGCATTAAAACGTAGCTCTTAAATTCCTGTTGTTGAGGTGGAAAGGGAGCAAAGAATTAACATTAAATTGCATGTGAGGTTATTCTTCACCCAACATGATATCGTTGAGTTGCAGCATCCACCATACGCTCCAGACCTAGCATCCTCAGACCTTTTTCTTTTTTCTATGCTGAAAATTTTGCTGAAGGGAGCAAGATTTCAGGATGTTGTAGCCATCAATAAAACTGTAACGTCAATATTAAAGAGCATTCCAAAAGAGCACTTTAAAACTTCTTTTCGAAATTTGTACAGCCAAGCACAGACGTGCATTATGGCTGATGGGGATTACTTCGAATCATATTAAATGGCTATGAGTTTAACTTTTTTTTCTGAGTTCTTCCATAAGTCCTGGAAATTAATAGCCGGACCTTGTATATTTAAGTATTATCAATCTTTTTTGGTCATTAAATCTGGCTAAAGATAAAATGAAATCTTACTTTCTTTATAATTTTGATGTGAATTAGTAATGTGCCTTTATGAGGTGAGTTTCACTAAATAATTTAGAAAAAATGCATTTCATGTTTATAATGAATATGTGATCATACTTTAATGATTATTAACTTGACATTTGCTTTTAATATTTTAATTATTTTAAAAATTATCTAAATTTTTATTATTTTAATTATTACATATTTTAGTATTTCAATATATTGAAAGCATTCATTGTACTTTCGATTGCATTGTTAATAACATTCAAATTATTATTTAAATAATGTAAACAAAGCAATGACCAGTAATCTGCAAAATTCTAAAATCCGCACAACATCTGGTTCCAAGCTGAGCGGATTTGAGGGAGTCTACTTTACTAGAACTTTTTCAACAAGTATTCAAAACACTTGTGTGGTTTCAAGCAAAAAAATTTCTGTTACTGTTAACGCTGCTGATTTTAATAAAATATGTGGAAAGCATCTTCAAACTTTTGTCATATAGTATGCATTGGTTTCTTTATAAATTGCATTTGCCTTTTGAGTCAGAGATGACTGATAATTATAAACTGTGAAGTTCATAGCAATAAATAAAGAGAGTGTCTTATTGGAGCATCTTATTCATTCATGAATATGCTAAACAAGAAAACATAATTTTAAAGGGGGCTGGGTAGATTTGCAAGCATACAATAAAATAAATTTTGGGTTTTTATCAGCCCAGATATTGGAGAGACTGTATGAGCCAATATATTGCATGAACACCATGTATGTTTGAAAAAATACTTATGTTTTGTTGTACCTAAAAATATATAACGTGATAGTTTAATGCACAAATTTTTGTACTGTTTAAGGAAATAAGACTTGTCTAAATTAATATTTAAATCTGAATTAAAGTTTAGTGCTGTTTATTAAAAAATGTGTTGATTTATTATTTTTCTTTTTGTTCTTAGATTCAAAGAGAGATAAAACTTTTTCTCTGAAGTTCAATAAGACATTTCCTTGCATGAACATGGCAAAAGTCTCTTCATATTGATACTTTGAAGAAGTTTCTGCTATCATTCAAAACAAATTTTTTTCACTTAAAAAATGTCTACAGAAGACAATCTTTCCTCCAGTGAGCCACACTTTATTCCTCAAAATGGTGATGATGAAAAACATTTCTCCTTTGATATAGGAGAGAAACCTTTTATATGTGAAGTATGTTCTGAAGGATTTTCTAAGAATAGTGATCTAAGAAAACATCTCTTGATTCATGCTGGAAACAAACCCTTTGTTTGTGAAGTATGTTCCAAAAAATTTTGTCTTAATTGTGATCTAAGAAAGCACCTCTTAATTCATACTGGAGAGAAACCTTTTGTTTGTGAAATTTGTTCCAAAACATTTTCCCAGAGTAGTAATCTAAAAAATCATATCTTGGTACATACAGGGGAAAAATCTTTTGCTTGTGAAGTATGTTCCAAAGTATTTTCTTTGAATAGTAATCTAAGAAGACATCTCTTAATTCATACTGGAGAAAAACCCTTTGTTTGTGAAACATGTACAAAAGGATTTTCTGATAAGAGTTCTCTAAGAAAACATCTATTGACACATACAGGTGAAAAACCTTTTGTTTGTGAAATTTGTTCCAAAAGATATTCTGATAAGAGTGCTCTAAGAAAACATCTGTTGACACATACAGGGGAAAAACCCTTTTCTTGTGAAATATGTTCCAAAACATTTCCTAAGAGTAGTAATCTAAGAAAACATCTCTTAACTCACACTGGAGAGAAACCCTGTGTTTGTGAAATATGTTCCAGATCATTTTCTAATAATAATAATCTCAGTAGGCATCTCTTGACACATACAGGTGAAAAGCCCTTTGTTTGTGAAATATGTTCAAAAGCATTTTCTCAGTATAGTACTCTAAGAAGCCATCTCCTGACGCATACAGGAGAAAAACATTTTGCTTGTGAAGTATGTTCCAAGGTATTTTCTCTGAATAGTAATCTAAGAAGACATCTCTTGACTCATTCTGGAGAAAAACCCTTTGTTTGTGAAATATGTACCAAAGGATTTTCTCAGAATGGTCACCTAAGAAAACATTATTTATCTCATACCAAATAGACACTTTCTGAAAATGTCTTATATATTTACTGCCAAAACTGTGTAATGAGACCTGAAGATGTCATTTCATTTACTAATATCACTTCTGTTGTGTTTTAGCATTTGATAATAAAAAAACTTACACTTTGTTCTAAATCTTCAAAAGTTCTTCTGTATTATGTTATGTTTTTGATAATAATAATATAACCCTGACATGTTTTTAGGTTATAGTATGCTTTTATGTAAATCTGTTTTGATAATCATTTTAATTTTTTTCATTGTTATTATAAAGTAATTTTCCTCTAAAATTTGAATATTATTCTGATCGAAAAGGATAAATTGTGCATCAACTTTATTGAAATACAGTAGACTCTCTCTATATGAAAACTCTCTAATGTGAATACCCCGGTATTATGAAAATATTCCATCGATCCCAGTGAAACTCCATAGACTTAACAAGCGATGAACTTTTTCTATTCTGAACACCCCACTATTATGAAAGGGACTTTTGGTACCCATACCTATTTTACCTCTCTGTAAACTGAACACGTGTTTGCAATCTGAATTTGAATTCCCATCATGGGAATTTGGAGAAACTGTTACAGAAGAATAAGGAGGATAATCGAATTTTATTAAAAAATAAACAGACAAAATCACTGCTAGATTTTAAGCTTGAATTTTAAGTTGCAATTAGTTTGAATACTTCAGATAAAATCTTCAGTTAAATGTTGGAGCACCTGTTGCCACACTGTTGTCAGCAGCCTGCTGTAAGAGAAGACATTTTATGGTATTAATTAGAACATGTAAAATTATTTTTTTGATTAGTTGGAGAAAATTACGGTAATTAAAATAATCCACTTCCATCTTACTTATTTCAAATAATAGTTTTATGTAAATTATTGTTAATCATAGTTTAAGCATGATATTTTGGAGATTAATTTTGGAATTTTCGACTGATTACATCAATTCATCAACTACTGGAAAAATGGTAATTGAAGACACTATTTTTTTATAGTTTTGTTGCTGTTTAATTTCAGCAGATTTAATTTTTGCCCATGATACGACATTCATTGGATGTAGTAGTCGTGTTAGTTTACTTCTTAAATTTAAAAAGAAGAAAATATAATAAAAACCCATAGCACACATCTTTTTTAATCAACTACTGGCTCAGTCATCCTAAATAGAAATAGTTATGGATTTCCAATCTCTCTCTATAATGAACACCCCCATAATCGAACATTCTTAATCAATCCCTTGGGTATTCAGTATAGAGAGAGGTCACTGTAGTACTTAAAAAAAAAAAAGAAATTTGCTAAAAATATATTTTTGTACAGAAAGAATGTTACTCATTTGTTAAGTTTTCTTATGAAAATTTCCTAGGATTTAAATGGAACATATCTTGTTAGCATATGATAAGAAAATACTAAGTGTGTTTCAAAGACTCTCCCCCCCCCCCCCCCTCGAATTTCTACACAGCCAGATAGCTTACTTAGAGTATATGGAAAAACATCCAAAGAAAAACAGCTCGATGACCATAATTTCTAAGTAGAATATAAAAACTAAAAAATATGAATTTTGCTTTTTTTAAAATTTAGTATTGCCCCTGATGAAAAAAAAGAGTAATGGATAGTACAAAACATATTTCAGTTTTAAGACTTTAAACACAATATAAAATATAGTTATTTGCATTCGTCAAAGAATTGTACATTTATGATACAGTCTTTAGACAATATCCGCAGAAAATTATGGGAGGTTAATGAAAAAGACAGGCTGCCGTGGTGCAATGAATCATTTTTTACAGATCACTGGACTCGCGTTATTCATGAATGCACAATGCAACCGTAGGAAAAGAGTATCATGTCACTCTAGCAGTCTGTAAAAAAGACACTTCTGATTGCCTGCATAGCCCGCCTTTTCGATAGTCTCGATAATTAGGCATATGACGTCATTATCGCAGTATAATACACAAATTCAGCAAAAATAGTTAATAATAAGGAACTTTATAAAAAAAAAAAGACTGTCAATATTCGGTTTTTTTCGAATCATTCATATGTCTACATTTGTTTGTAATATTGATTTTATAATATAATTTATAATACAGTAAAACCTCTAAATAACGGACTCCTTGGGAGCATGTAAAATGTCTGCTATTCGAAAGTGTCCGCTTTTCGAAAAGTCTCTGAAGTTTAAAAATTGTTAAGAAATGCTAAATGTTTTATGAATAAAATTTTTAATGTCTTAAAACCAGCATTATATGATTAATCAGAAATTAAAATGATTTTTTGTATCAATAAACTGAAATAAAATTGCATACATTTATCCACTGTTTATCTTGCAAAACAAAATTTTGGTAGAAAAATTGGCCTTTGGTTGTCATTACATGTAATTTATTTTTTAATGTGAAGTATTAATTCTGTCAGTAGTTTTAAACTTTTTAAATAACTTTTTTTACAAAAGAAAAAAAGTGTAACTGCTCACTGTATTTGCCTTTTCTTAAAGGCATAAAATCTTAAATCTTCCGAGGGGGGGGATTTTAATGCTACAGGAAAGAATCTCTCCCGGACCACCCCCTAAATTCAACACTACGTGTAGAGGGGGAATTTTTCCCAGCCTACCCTTACTTTTATCTGTAAACACAAAGTTTGTGACACATTTTTTTTATAAATTTAGAGGTTTTTTCCTTTTTTTTCCATTTTTTCTCGTTAAAAAAGATTTTCTCATTCTTTATCACCAAAACAAATGTCCGCTATTCGGAATGTCCGTTATTCAGAAGTTAAACATGCAAAAATTTAGGTTTTGGGAATGGGGACTGGAAAACTGTCCTTTAAACAGCGGTCCCGCTATTCAGGAGTGTCCTTTTTGGAGGTTTTACTGTAATAGAAATTATACACTTTGTCAAATTTACCATAAAATAAAAAAAAATTATGGCGAATTTAATAAAATGTATTATTTTAATTGTTATTTATTACCTGTTTATTTGGTGTTTTTTAAAATTTATAATAATTCCATGTTTTATTAGAAATCAGTCTCTTATAATTTTTCAAAATAGCATAAGTTTTAATTACAATTTTTTCCGTTATTATGAAAAAATGGCAACAAAAAATATAATAATCTACTACTTTCAAAATATTTGTACTTTATTTTCTTCAGGAATGGAGTACTTCATTGCAACGTCGAAGAAAAAGTATTAAAAACTACAAAAAATTAACATCTCAAAAATAAATTGAAATTCAGTTTTCAATCAAACTATATTTAAAAGTTCTTCTTTTTTCTTATATGATGGTATAAAATTTGAAAATGTGCGATGCTTAGAAATTAGGAAAATTGTAGTAGAAATTATTCGTATTTGATTTTTGTTTTATTCATAATTTACCGTATTTTCGGGTGTATAGTCCGCAGCTTATACAAGAAAAAACCTTCCAAAAAGTCACTGCGGCTTATACACGGTGCCGGTTATACAAAGATTTTTTTAAAATTGGAATTCGTGATATTTTCTCTACAACTTTTAAACCTCAAAAAATTTGTAAAAAACATCAAAATTTGTACATTTTTTTCGCTATGCCGCGAAATTTAGAGAGTTCTCCCATGTTTGTAAAGGCTTTTTTTTACTGCTTAAATACAGTTATTTCTGGGTTTGGAAGAAATGTCGCAACTATCGCCAAGTATTGCACCGATAGATCTCTAATAACTGCCGTATATACTCTCGTATAGGTCGTGAAATTTTAGACAAAAAAAGAACTTCAAAGTGGGGGGTCGACTTATACGCGAGACCTAAAAAAAATCTATAAATGAAATATCAGAAAATAATTTGCTAGTGAATCGGTGCTGCAGCATCTCAGTGTGTTTGTAGAGTACAAAATCCGGAACCTTTCCAACCTTGACGATTCTGAATTTAAGATCATATAAGATTTAGTTTATTTTTCCAAAAAATTAATCTACCCTACCCAGTTGCAAAGAACAAAAAAAAAGTGCGTGATTTATGTCATTTCTAAACGATTCAGAGCAGTCGTCCTTTCCGAAACGATTCCAAGGAATCGTTCCTTTACAGAGTCGTTTCATTTCAGAACGAGTTCAAGGAATCGAACTTTTCCGGAGTCGTTTCATTTCAGGTAGAGTCCGAGGAATCGTTTCTTTTCGGAGTTGGCACCCTATCCTGTTTCAAAGAGCAAAAAAAAAAGTGCGTGATTTATGTCATTTTGGAACGATTCAGAGCAGTCGTTCTTTTTCGAAACGATTACGAGGAATCGTTCCTTTACAGAGTATTTTCATTTCGGAACGAGTTCAAGGAATCAAACTTTTCCGAAGTTGTTTTATTTCAGGTAGAGTCCGTTACAATCGTGTCTTTTCGGAGTTGGTACCCTACTCTGTTGCAAAGAACAAAAAAAGTGCGTAATTTATGTCATTTCGGAACGATTCAAAGCAGTCGATCTTTTTCGAAACGGTTCCGAGGAATCGTTCATTTACAGAGTTGTTTCATTTCGAAACGAGTTCAAGGAATCGAACTTTTCCGTACGAGGAATCGTTCCTTTTCGGAGTTGGTGCATTTCGGACCGATGCCGAGGATTCGATCTTTTTGGGAACCAATGACCTAAGATACGTATACATTTTATGTCCGAAATTTTGAATTTATCACCGATTTTTTTTTAATTTTCGGAAAAATTCAAAGAAAATATCGCGTTTGTTTGAAAAAAAAAAAATGCGCGTAAACGCCGCATCGCTTAAAATTTTACCTTAAAACACGTAAACGTCGCGGCGTTTCTTCCGAAAATTACGGTACTGATAATCTTAAATTTTTAGCCGAATTACTGTAGGTATTATGCATCACGAAAAAATTTGGTAACTTTGTGTTAAAAATTATGACTAATGACTTCTAATTTCGAACCCTGGTGGAAATATACGTTCGTAAATGGTGTATAGGCCGCGGACTATATACCGATGCATCTCCGCAGGTTATACACGAACTTTTTTTACTGCACTGCTCGATTTAGGGGTGCGGGCTATACACCCGAAAATACGGTATATAACAGAACCTTGCTTTTGAGAGACGATACTTAAAATGCGGGACGAAATAAATAGCACATTGTGGCTAAAAATTATGACATTCCGATGAAAAAAATACTTTAAACATAAACTGTGTACGTTTACCACAGAAAATATTGGCGATTCAAGCACTCGAATATGCCATCTGATTGAGAAAATATATAACTTCTTGCTCCAGGATAGTGCTGTGCAAGCGTATTGCATTGCGTGTATTTTTAATTTGATTAGAATGATTATTTTTTTTGCACAATTTCAAATTTCATGTGGTGTTTGTTTTCTGTGTAATATGACAAAATTAAATTTATCCGAATTTGAATATCTAAAACTTTCAAATGCATTTACAATAAAGAATTATTTCAATGGCACTTTAGCACTAGTTAAAGGGAAATTAGAAGGACAATTATCCTGTACCGAAGGCTGCAAGCAGTGCCTCTATAGGCCGTTTTAGTTCCCAATTGCCAATTATAGGGCTGAACTAATGGAATATAAAATAAAATTATTTGCATTAACTGAAGAATTCCACATTTAAGATACAATCTTTAGATGACATTCACAGAAAATGATGGGAGGTTAATGGAAAAGACAAACTGCCGTGGTGCATTCCATTAATCTTTATTACAGACTGCTGGACTCACGCTGTTCTTGAATGCACCAATGCAACCGTACGAAAAGAGCAGCATGTCATTCTAGCAGTTTCTAAATAAAAGACCCTTAGGATGGACTGTGTAAGCTGCATTTTTCGTTCGCCTCAGAAATTATGCATATGACGCCACTATCACAATATAAAACACAAATCGAGCAATTAATAATAAAAAACTTGGCAAGAAAAAAAGTCGGCTATCTAATTATTTTACGCTCGAGGCAAACATAGATTTTGGTGCTCCCCCCTCCTCTCCACAACTTCTGCAAAGAAAATTTACAAAGAGAATTTTAATTCTAATTGCCGATATTTTTTAAGATTTTAAATATGTAATGTTGAATTAAGTGATAAACTTTGTCAAATTTTGATTAGTTAAATACTTGAAAACAAAAACCAAAGGAAGTCACATGAAGAAACTTCCAAGGTAATATTCAACCTATAGCAGCGTTCTTTTCAAAATTTTCCCTTGCATTTTAAAGTTTTTAATTATTTTTTTCTGTTTTCGTTAGCTTACGTTGATCTCTAACCTGGTTAATGGAAATTTTTTCAATTTTGTTTGCAACTTTTATTTTTTCCTTTAATTAATTTACTTTCATTTTTGAATGAATATTAAAAATAAAAATATCCTCATAAAAAAAAAAAAAAAAAAAAAAAAAAAAAAAACGAAAACTTCAAACTGACAGCATTAAAAAACAAACTCAGCTGTATTAAGAAAAAAAGATTATTTAAAAATATTAAAACACAAGCCTGAAATTTGAAAAGGATGCTTCCATATTTAACATTAGCTTGTAAATTTCTTAGTATAGATCTTAAGAACTCAAAAATCAAAATTAATTTTGTGCCCCGTTTTTCTCTGTTCTGATGCTTCGGGCAACTGTTCTGTCTAGTTTCGGCTCTTGTACACTGTTCATAATTTAGGTTCGGTATTCATGTGTGTACAGTCAAGGATCGATAATCCGATCGCCCATAATCCGAAAATTTCTAGAATTCGCGTTACTTTACGGATGTAAACATTTTAATTAACAATTAAGAAAATTTACAAATTCGTCATTCAAAAATGATTTTTTAAAATAAATAATAAAAATTTGGAAAAAATAATAATAACACAGCTATTTTTTTAATATAACTCTTTTATCTGTTAACAGTAAAAGACAAACTGTATTACGGAGTCTGTGTAATTATTTTTATTTAAATGCACATCTATCTATATCAATTTTTAAATAAAATAACTTTTTAAAGTTATATATTTTTTGAAATAAGTTATTAAATTAATTATTAGATTTTATACTTATCCTTTCATTTTATACTGATTATAGAATTAAAATGCTGCCTAAGAATAATAAAGTGATATACAATCCATACTACTCCATAATCTGCAATTTTCTGTAATCTGCACAATCTTTGGCCCCTACCTGTGCGGATTATAGAGCTTTTACTGTATGTAATAAATGTTTGATTGTACATGTTACAAAGTATAGCTACTTGATACTGTCTGTTAAACATGATTTAAACAAGGGGGATTAAAACATACTTTGATACTTTGATTGACTACATACTTTGATTAAAACATACTTCGATGTTTTGCTTATATTCATTCACAAATGTATGCTAATACCGATTTTCATGTTTTCAATAAGTTTTGTTGCTTGTGCCAGATAGGACATCATATTCTTCTTTCACAGCAAATCTGAATTTTTAATAAGTTAATTCTTATTCACATTGGTAATAGTTTATAAAACAACAAAATGAAAAAACACCCAAGCCATGATTCAAACCTGGAAGTTTGGTTCAACGCACCAAACGCCTGGCCTGGCTCCCTTTATTCTTACGTTTTTATTATGGCTACATTCGGAAGCCACTGCAACACTGGTTGTAGTTCATGAAATTTTCCACTTTTTCTGTGATTACATCTAAGTCTGTTGTCCAGATAGGCCAGTGTCTCTTTAACATCTGTTCAAAATTTTTAATTGAATGTAATGCAAAGTGATTTTTGAAAATGAAATAAATATAAAATATTTTAAGCTGCTGTTGTTGTTTTTAGCTCGTATAATGACACAAACCTTTTACCTTTTTGGCATATCAAGGTACATTTATGTTAACTGTGTTAACTCTTCTGTTAACTCTTCTGTGTTACATTTTCTTTATATATTTAAACATTTAAATGTAAAATTAAGGCAAATATTAATTTTCTTGAAATATAATGGTATTCAAATTTTGGATTTCTTGGTATCTGATGGGGGAAACCGCTTTTTTCAGCATTTTAATTTTTTTTTTCAGTAGGCATGTTTGAATATAAATGTTTTTTTATATTATTATTATTATAAAATCTTATATTTTAGAAAATAAAAAGCAGCGTTGGAAATGTTTGACAAAATCTTTTAAATTTGGTACTTTTAAGTTAACACAACACAGCATATTTTTATTACCTTTTTGTAGACAACATTGAATCTTTTAAAGCGCTTCGATCTATTTAAACCTTTTGAATTGAGTTAATATTATCGTTAATAACAAAGTACAAAGCGGTAATAACGAAGGCGGTAATAACAACATTCGTCATAATGTTGTCATTTAAATATATGCACAAATATCAATAGTAAAGAATGAATTACGATGGTGATTTTGTCATCATAGTGTACTTTTAAAATTGAACTACTTTTATTTTAACCTCAGAATTTTTAACATCATCCTTTATTGTTGAAACAGGGAGAAAATCCATTCCAGCACTTTTTTCTCCACAATCGTTTGTTAAAAATTGCGTTTGAGAAAAATTTTTCTTTTCTCACAATCTTTTGCAGTTTTTTTCACGACCTGGTTACAAATTTTGCTATTTCTTTAGACAACTTTTTGTCGAAATTTGCTGTTTTTTCAAAAAAAATTTCATGAAATTTGCCGTTTTTTGAGACGTTTTGACAAAATTTTAATTTTTTGCAATACTTTGACAAAATTTGTGTTTTATTAGGGATAACTGGACAAAATCGGCATTTTTTGCGGTCTTTCAACAAATTTTACAATTTTTTTAGCAATCTTTTGAAGATATTTGTTATTTTTTGTGATCTTTTGATGAAATTTGCTGTTTTTTGTCATCTATTTACAAAATTTTTGTTTTTTTTTAGGGGGGGATTTTGATGAAATTTGCTATTTATTTTTTCAATTTTTTGACAAAATTTGCTATTTTTTGTGTTTTTTTGCCAAAAATTTTGATTTTTATGGTGCCTAGAAAATTTTTGTGTTTTTTTGCGATCTTTTGATGAATTTACAATTTTTGTGATACCTGGACAAAATTTGTCGTTTTCTCGCGATCGTTCGATGTAATTTGCCATTTTATCAAAATCTTTCAACGAAATTTTCCATTTTTTGGCAAACTTTTGACGAAATCTGCGTTTTTAACTTTTAATGAAATTCATTGTTGTTTTTGTGATCTTTTGTTGAAATGTGCCTTTTTTGCGATCCTTAGACAAAATTTGAGTGTTTTTCATTACCCTTTGACAAAAATCCCAAGGTGCGCGAAATTGGTGATTTTTCTTCGCACAATTGACAAAATTGATTTTTTTTTTTTAGATCATTTGTCAAAGTTTACGATATTAATTTATAGTTTATATCATGTTTTTCCTGAGTTATATGGCGGAATTGATGATTTTTCTTCAAACAATCGACAAAATTGATTTTTTATTTATTATTTAGACCATTTGTCAAAATTTACGATTACTTTAGTTAGATTACTTAGTTTGGAAATTAATGCCTAAATTTTTCGGAAAATTCAAAACAGAATCGTCCTTGATTTATAGTTTTTACCATGTTTATATCATATTTCATGATCATGATCATATCATGTTTATATCAATTTATACCTTATATAATGTTTTTCCAAAGATATGTGGCCAAATTTGTGACTATGAACAATATTATTAAATTGTTTACATTGTTAAACTTTTTTTTTGAAACTATTTGTCAAAATTTACAATTACTTTAGTTAGATTACTTAGTTTAGAAATGATTGCCTAAATCTTTCGGAAAATTCAAAAAAGAATCGTCCTTGATTTATAGTTTTTATCATGATCATGTTTACGTCAATTTATAGTTTATATTATGTTTTTCCCGAGATATATAGCGAAATTGGTGATTTTTCTTCACACAATTGACAAAATTGATTTTTTTCCCAGGACCATTTGTCAAATTTTACGAATTTTCAGATTTATGATGGATTTTTTTTATGTTTAAAAATGATAGCCTGAATTTTTCGGAAAATTCAAAACAGAATCGTCCTTGATTTATAGTTTTTACCAGGTTTATATCATATTTCATGATCATATTATCATGTTTATATCAATTTATAGCTTATATCATGCTTTTCCAAAGATATATGGCGAAATTGGTGATTTTTCTTTGTACAATTGACAAAATTGTTTTTTATTCTTTTTTTATAGATCATTTGTCAAATTTTATGATTACTTTAGTTAGAAATGATTGCCTAAATTTTTCGGAATATTCAAAACAGAATTGTCCTTGATTTATAGTTTTTATCATGTTTATATCATGTTTTTTCAGAGATACATAGCGAAATTGGTGATTTTTCTTCGCACAATTAACAAAATTTATTTATTTATTTTCAAGAGACCATTTGTCAAAATTTATGAATTTTCAGATCTATGACGGATTTTTTTTCTTTTCTTTTCTTTTTTTTTTTTTTTTTTTTTTAATTTTAGAAATGATTGCCTGAACTTTTCAAAACAGAATCATCCCCTTGATTTATAGTTTTTATCATGTTTATATCATATTTAATGATCATGATCATATTGTAATGTTTATATCAATTTACAGTTTATATCATGTTTTCTGAGATATATGGCGAAACTGGTGATTTTTCTTCGTACAATTAAGAAATGTGATTTTTTTTCTTTTTTTGAGACTATTTGGCAAAATTTAAGATTACTTTAGTTAGGTTACTTAGTTTAGAAATGATTGCCTAAATTTTTCGGAAAATTCAAAACCGAATTGTCCTTGATTTATAGTTTTTATCATGTTTTTCCCGAGATATATGTGCAAAATTGGTGCTTTTTCTTCGCACAATTGACAATTTTTTTTTTTTTTTGATATTTGTTAAAATTTACTATTTTTTCGGAATTTTCAGATTTATGACGGTTTTTTCTAAATTTAGAAATAATTGCCTAAATTTTTCAGAAAATTCAAAACAGAATCGTGTTGATTTATAATTTAATGTGAATCGGAGTTTCATCAATCGTATGTTATCCGGATAATATCATAGTGGAACATGGTAATAGTGGCTTCGCACCAGTGCACCGATTCTGCGCCCGGTATCATGTGATATTGGTGTTTTGACGATAAATGGAAAAGCGTCAGATGAGAGAAATTCTATGAGTGCATTTGCGAATGTAATTTGCCTGGATATAAAATGCAGGGTTTTTTTCATTTATTGAAATTTTTAATAAAAATTAATCTTTAAAAAAAATTATAGCTGAAAAAAATATTTTTTTCTTTGTTGCTTCTATATTGTTGCCGTCAAGTTTTGACGGGTTCCATCTAGTTAGAATGAGAACGAAACGCTAGGTGTAAACGTTCCTTAAATGTGATTAATGCAGATTTTATCTATAATGTAAACTAATGAGTATGAAAGTTTACTTTTAATTAATAAAATAAAATATTTTGACAAACAATACAGAAGATTAATTTAAAAAAGTTCTATAATTTCGATAATATCTTTAAAAACTTAGCTGAAAAGAAGTGATAAAATAAGTAAAGACAAACATATCAGTGCTCAGTTTTCAAATTCCTTTAACTCATATTAACTCATATTATCTATTCGCATTCCTCAAGTACAATCGAACCTCGTTAACATGAATCTCAAGGGGTATCAGAATTTTGTTCATGTTAACAGTAACTCATGTTATCAGTATCAAATCTTCGTATTCATCTTTATAGGGGACTGTGAAAACAATTCATGTTGAAAGTAATTCACGCTAAGCGTGTTCATGTTAACGAGGTTTGACTGCATATCCATAAAATGAATATTTTTAACTTCACTCAATTTAATGTTGTGTGACTGTAATGATTGTGTTGTGTGTAATGTAGGCTCTGCAAAGAACCAAGAAACCTCTGATGATGGCTTGTTAGAATAAGTCTAAAATATTGAGTGTGTCTTTAATGTGCGTTTAATATTGTTTTATATGTGTATTCTGCTTATGATTATTTTAAGTAAAAGTTACACCAAGATTGAGAAAAGAACCACGTAAAAAATTATTAAAATAAAAAATATTAAATTTAAGCCACGTAAATTTGCTTATTTCCCTGTGTTATCTAAATAAAATTTAGCATTTTATTTTGTATGAAAAGTATAATCTATTTCTATGTATAGATAAATTAAATAAATTTGACATTAAATTTTCTTAAAGGAGACAGTTTACCTTTAAAATAATTTTCTTTCTTTTTAAAAATATATAGTTGAAACAGTGAACTCGGTACATTTTAAGGTTCCACTGAAAGTGAATTAAAAAAAATTAACTGCACATATCATTAAAATTTTAAATATATATATATTTTTTTAAATTACAATTTTTAAAAATCTCTGCTACTTTTTCAAGTATTGATATTTTCGATATTTTTATTTTATCTTTTATTTTATCTTTTTATTTTTTAGGATTTCCAAATGTGTATTTCACAAGACTGCGCATGGATTTTTCGATACATCTAATATTAAGTTTAATTACATGATCTCTTTTTCGCATCTTTTATTTATAGTACAGAGACAGACAAAAAAAAAATTAATCTCCTGTGAAAAAACGTAAAAGTGTGTAAAAAACATGTTTTATGTATATTTGATGTCGTTATATTAAAATAAACTTGTATTATTAATTTGTCAAAAAATGGACCTTATGCACACGAGCTGAATTCAAGGTTAAAATTCGTCTGCTGGCGGTATTTACTGGCGGTGTTTAGCATAGCAGTCTATGGAGTGCAAATTATTAATGCTTGTTTGTTAGAAATGCCGGAAAAAACTTCCTTGTTGAAGCAGCATATACTTAATATATTATAATATAAATTCAAAATTATCGTTCTGCTTGCAAGAAAATTCTTTAAATTTGTAAATTTTCTCTTAAAATGTATCCAGAAAGGCTGAAATCGTCTGCTAGTGATGTTTGCGCCTGCGCATTCCGGCATTCTGGCTGTGCAGTGACTAGAATAACAGGTTAGCATACCGCCAGCTCTGGCATGTGACGTCACATGCATAAGGTCCATTAGCTTTAAAAGGGGAAAATGCAAAACATGGAAATAAGTAGTTAACCACAAATGCAATAGATAATAATAAATTTCACATAACTGAGACATGTTAAATGAATATTGAAGGGGTCATATATAAAAGGATCACTTCAGTATTTTTTGGATGTGCCACGAGTAGCGTTTACAGCCTTGCAAAGGTCCAGTGCTGAAGAAATGAACTTTTGGATGTAAAGATGTTCGATTTCATGATACAAAACCGTGATAATGTATTCCCTTAATTTACTCTTGATATCCTATTTCTTTTTAACAATTTTGCCATTCATTATAAGCCAACAAGTTTGAATTTGATGAAGATCAGACCAATTCTCAGATCTGCCCATGGCTTTAATACCAGATTTTTTTTCATATAAGTTAGCACCTACAGCAGGAAGATATATGGAAAATTATTTTATTAATTTACGTTATGCTGTGTTGATAAAAATATACAAATGACACAAGAAAATTTTTTCGAATAAATTACACTAAACTAACTAGTTTTGCTGTCTGAAAAAGCATTAAATCTTGAGCAATAAGCACTTTCCCGTGCTTTGAAATTATTTTAAACTGTAATTGAATTCAAACAATTAATATCAGTGAAAATTGACGTTAAGATTTAATTTAGAATTGGATGATTGAAGTTATTACTTAACATATTTTCACCGGTATCTTACGGCAGTTTTTAAAGTTAGTTATTTTAAGTAATTTTAAGGTGCAGGAAAGTGCATTTTAAACAAGAATTAGTGCTCTGTAATGCGGCGAAATTGGTAAGTAAAATATAATTTATTCATAAATGATTTTTTGTGTAATTTGCAAGTTTTTATCTCAACAACATAAAATAAATTAATAAAATATTTTTTTCCATATTTCCCAACTTTAATTGTAAGTCTATCTGAAAAAAATATGGTATTAAAATTATGGACCAACCTGAGAATAGTTCTAATCTTAATCCAATACACAAATTTTAGCTTTTAATGATCGCTTAATTATTAAAAAGGAACATACAAAAAAGATTAGACTAAAAGAAAATGTTATTGGGATTTTGTACCTTGAAATAGAACACTATTACATCCAAAAGTTGATTTTTACCCAACCGGATCCCTAAGAGGCTGTCAGCACCGTTTACAGAAAATCTAAAATTTACTAAAATGATCTTTCATGCATGAACATATCATCATTCATAGAGCATGACTCAGTTATGCGAAATTTATAATTAGCTATTGCATTTGTGGTTAAATAATTTGTTCAATGTTTTGATAAAATAATGCATTTTTCCCTTTCAGAAGTTATTTAGCATTATTATGCATTTCAATGAACTAATTTTTATGTTAAAATTATAATACAAGTATATTTTAACGTAATAAAATCACGTTTACACACAACATAACATAAAATATGATATTTGCACAATTTTTCCCCAGGTGATGCTATGCTGTTTCTTCCTTCACCACAGTAACTTTTTTACCTGTATATATATATCGCTTCGTCAATATCAGAAATAGAAACCTTCTCCAGACTAAAGTCAGAAGAAGTACAGCGATCACATGCGCTGGAGGAAAAGAAAGGAGCTTGCTAGCAGGAAATGCCATCTCGTGACCAAGAAAACTACCAACGAATGTATGGTGTCAAAAAAGGGATGATTTTGGAAACCATAAGTAGCTGAAACAGTGCAAACATCTCTGTTGGGAAACACATTTGAGTAGATATCCAATGTATGCCATGCATTATAGCAGAAGTCAATTCGCTTTATTTTATTCTAAACTTAAGATAATATCTTCGTGCTAACGCTTGAACAAAAATCCAATGCAAAACAGTTGGTTGAACTTACAGATTGTAAAAGATCTTTTATTATGATTTGTTTATATATTGTTATGACACATTTTTTGTATTCAAAATAGATAACTGATGAATACGTACGATCAGTGGCGCAGCGAGGGGGGGGGGGTTTGGGGGTTAACCCCCCCCCCAGAGCCATGACAAAAATACAGAAATTTCCATTTTTATGAACTGAATCATAAAAAACAAAACTAAAGTTAGAATTTTATTTGTTTTGTTCTCGAAATCTGCCGCTTTATTGAATCAAATTTTATTTAAAAATTTGACTCGTTTAAGCGGCAGTAATGTATTTTCTTTTGAAAAACATGGTAAAAGTACATGGTAATGGTGTCAGTATCGAAAAGTGGTCACTCATTTCGGAAAAGGCCGGCATTCATTTATACTATTGGAAATCAGCCAAAGTCTAAAAGGAATGGTCATTTCCTGTCACTGCCAATGCCGTCTCGGGTTTTTCATTACTGCACCATTGGGGGGGGGGTCTTAATTAGCTACATCTGTTTCTTACTCTTTTTTTGGAAACGGGACAGGACACTCCAATTCCAGGGAATACACAAAAACGCATGCTTTGAAGGATAGGCTTAATTTCACAAACATTCTGTTGTTAGTTGCTGTAATGCTAAGGTTTCCTTTATTGTGCGTTTCGCTATGGATATTAAATCCTATTCAGAGAAAATTTTTAGAAAAAGATGAATATAAGAGATCATTTTTAAAAATATTTCGAATTCCTTTAAGCATTCTTAAAATCCAGGTATGTTTGGAAAGTATATAATTCGTTTATATTTATGTCTCTGGAAAGATATTAATAGCGCCGTGCGAAAGGAGGGGGGTAGAGGGCGGTCGCAGGGATTTAGGGGGTGCCAAATTTCTAACTACTTTCTACTATTTTAAAGGGACTACTTTCAGACAATTTTTTTAATTAATATTAATTCATATTTAAAAAACGTCCGAAATAGGCAAGTAGGTAAACGGGAAAAAAGTTACCGGAAAAAAGGGACAAGGAATTGATTTTGGGAATTCATTATTGATTTTGAGGATTCATTGGTTAAGTATTTAGGGGGTATCAGGGGGAGGTTCTTAATTTAAGTAAATGGGTTTTTCGTGCTGAATTAACTGTTTTGGTTCAGTTTTTGGGCATATGATAACCCCCCCATCCATAACTTCTCAAATTAAATTAATAGTTTTTTTACGCAGATTTATCCGATTCGGTTGGAATTTCGGACATAAGATCATTATGGTAAGACGTATCTCTGATTAGTTATAGAGTTCTTTTGCTTATTACAAAGGGAGGATGGTCAAATACGTCCCCCCCATACACACACAAATTAGATAGATCGGTTTTTAAGATCGGATTAAAATTATCCGATGTATTTCAAATTTAAGATATAGATTCTTTCTGATAAGGTGAATCCTTGGATAGTTTTAAGAGTTTAATGACTAAATATAAAGGGGAGGGGGATAGGGGATAATCCCTCTTAAATTAAATAAAATGGCTTTTTACGCAGAATTATCCGATTTGCTTCGAATTTTGGACATAGGTTCATTATGATAAAACGTATCTCTGATTGGTTACGGGGTTCTTTTCCTTATTATAAAGGGGGGGGGCAAGCAATTATTTCCCTTCAAATTAGATAAATCGGTTTTTATGTAGAATTATCTGATGTATTTCAAATTTTAAATATAGGTTCTATCTGAAAAGGTGAATCCCTGAATAGTTTTAAGGGTTTAATGACTAAGTATAAAGGCAAAAACAGAGGATAACCCTCCCCCCTTTAAATTAAATAAATAGCTTTTTATGCAGAATTATCCGATTTAAAAAATTACTATTCAAATTTTGGATGTAGGTTCTTTATGATAAGGTGTATCCCTGATTAGTTATGAGGTTCTTCTGCTAAGTATAGATAGGGAAACGGACGATTATCCCCCCTTAAATTAGATAAATTGTTTATGCATAATTATCCGATGTATTTCAAATTTTTTATATAGGTTTTTTCTCATAAAGTGGATTTCTAAATAATTTTTAGGGCTTAATGGCTAAGTATAGAGGGGGGAACTGGGGATAATCTCACTTAAATTACATAAATGGCATTTTACGCAGAATTATCCGATTTGCTTCAAATTTTAGATGTAGTTTCATTATGGTAAGGCGTATAAACTAATGAATGTAGTTAAAATAGGGAGGGATGCAGCAGTCCATTCAGGAAACCTTTTCGGGGAAAGAAGCTTGCTTTCCCCATTCAACGGAGGGGGATGTCCGGTAGATATCGCGGGCGGCTAGTTTCTTAGGAA
Organism: Maratus speculifer; assembly: GCA_964019185.1. Lineage (NCBI taxonomy): Eukaryota > Metazoa > Arthropoda > Arachnida > Araneae > Salticidae > Maratus > Maratus speculifer. Next base: position 6,954,073 of record CAXHSM010001376.1, on the reverse strand, counting down.
ATTTGTCGATCAGGGGATTTCCCGGTAAAGGTTTGCCGCAAAAATACTCAAGTGACATAAAAAAACGAGTTGAATGCAACTGAACGCAGATAACAAATAAAAACAATTTTTCTTTATTTTTTAATTTAATGATTGAAAACTATTATGTCAGAAAACATTATAACACATTTTACCTTATTTCTAATAATGATTAATTTCCATTCATTTCGCATTTAAAACTGGTTTATTTAATTTTTTTTAATTTGTGAAAAAAGTAATATACTAAATTATTTGTTGTAATTGTCATTTTATTTACGCCAAATATTTATCATTTACTGGATTTTTACTAAATGTCCCATATTACACAGCACAAAATATAATATAAAACATTTTAAAAATATATGTTAGAAAATTTTAATGTACAAACTATGTTGTATGTCACGAACGAATGAACTTGTGAATTCATTAATTTGTAGTAATAAAAATAGTTTTTTATTACTAGCTTATGTTAGTAATTAGAAAGTTAATTGTTTAAAAACCTGTAGTTCTTGATAGATCTTGGAACGCTTAAAAAAATAAACGTATTTAAATTTAAAAAAAACGATTTTAAGAAAAACAGGATTTTTTTTCTTTGTTACGATGTTTATAGAATACTGAAAAATGCTACGCAGAAACATAACTCACAGTTTTCAATTCAAACAGCTTTGAGGATATTATAAACAAATCCTTAAAATTATTCAGGGATTCACTTTACGAGAAAGAAACTATAGCCAAAATTTGAAATACATTAAATAATTGTGCATAAAAAACAATTCATCTAATTTAAGGGGGGAATAATCGCGGCCCCCTTTTTATTAGCAAAAGAACCCCATAACTAATCAGGGATACCCCTTATCTTAATGAGCTTGCATTCAAAATTTGAAGCAAATCGGATAATTCTACGTAAAAAGCCATTTATTTAATTTAAGAGAAGTTATCCCCCATGCACACTCTATACTTAACCATTAAACTCCCAAAATTCTTCAGGCATTATATACTCTAACGACTAACTTGACAACATTAATCGTGGCAAAAGATAGATAGCGAAGTCTTATTGTGAAAAGGGATGCAGGGGTGAAAATATCTTCATTCAAAAGCTGAGAAGAATAGGTGCTATTAACCTCAAGAAAATACCTCTAGAAAATAATTGCACTGGTCTAGTGGCAATGAGCTGAGGGGAACACTGGGATTATTGAGCACCGAGAGGGAAGGAAGGTAGTTGGAAGAAAGACATGTGCTGGTAATGTACAAGAAAATACATTGATGTAAGATGGCTTAGACATGCTAAGCGAAATGTAATATTTGAGTGTGGCTCCTATGTAGTTGTATGTCGTTTTATTTATTTTTTAATAATTGATCTATGGTTCTAATAAAGAACTTGAGGAATTAAAAATGTGTTATTGATGAACTTACCAAATAAACCAACTTAGTAAAGAGAAACTAAGGGCGCGACACCACAATACTATATATAAGCCTTATCAGAAAGAACCTATATCCAAAATTTGACACACGTTGGATAATTCTGCTTATAAAACCATTAATTTTATTTAGGGTGGAGGGGGGGGGAGGTAATCGTCGTTCCCAAAACTAATCAGGCAAGCGTCTTTTCAGTATGAACGTATATCCAAAAATTGAACCAAAACAGTTTATTCAGCATGAAAAAATCATTCATTTAAATTAAGAGCCGACCACCGACCCCCCCCCCCCCCCAACTTCATGCTTTGCCAATAAATCTCCAAAATCAAAAATAAATCCCTAAAATCAATTCTTTGTCACTTTTTCCCCAGTAACATGTTTATCTTGTCCCTTTTTTCCGGTAACATTTTTTCCGTGTCATTTTTTTCCGCTTTTGTAGTTTGTCACTTTTTTTCCGATAACACTTTTTCCTAGATTCAGGCAAGTAGATATCATGATTAAAAAGCTATTGAGCCCATGTAACTGAGAAATGTTCTTCATTCTTTGATAAGATCTTTCAGAAGACGATTCTCACAGTGGATGATTTCAAACGAATTTACGACGTAGTAGCAACAAAAAGGAGAAAAAATGGTTGCCATGCGATCAAAATCGCTTATAACTCGTTAACTAATATACTTATTATAAAAAAGAAAAAAAACGGCGTATTTGTTTCGTCAATGTTTTTGTCAACGAGCTTTGTCAAAAGATCGCCGAAAAACGCGAATTTTCTGTGCTGATCGCGGAGAAGACGGCAATTTCACCAAATATCGCAGATAAAACGCTGATTTCGTCTGAAGACCGCGGGAAAACGTCGATTTCGTCTAAAGATTTCTGATATAAACCGATTTCGTTAAAAAATCAGGAAAAAACACCGTTTTCGATAAAAGATTGCTTAAAAATTTTTTGTCAAAAGATCATTGAAAGAAAAGGTCGCTTTCATCAAAAGATCACGGAAAAAACGCCGATTTCGTCGAAAAACCGCAAGGCTAAAACGAGGTTTTCAAGAAAAAGTCGCGTAAAATTGCAAAATTTGTCTAAAGATCGTCGAAAAAACGCCGATTTCATAAAAAAAACCGCTTTCTTCAAAAGATCGCGGAAAAACGCCGATTTCGTCAAAAGATCGCGAAAAAACCGCCGATTTTGCTAAAATATCGCAAATAAATCGATGATTTTGTCTGAAGGTCGCAGAAAAACGCCCATTTAGTCAGAAAATCGCGGATAAACCCCCCTCGCGGGGGGGGGGAACTCGCTGCCCCCCCGCCAATTTCCGAAAAAAAAAATTTCAACCAGAATAATCCCTGAAGCAACTCTATCCCCCCCCCCCAGAGCCGAATTCTGACTGCGCCACTGCGTACGATGGAAAAATCTTCAGTGATGCAGAATTCTGCAAATCACTGAAGATTTTTCCATCGTACGTATTCATCAATTATCTATTTTGAATACAAAAAATTTTATTACATATAACATAATATTTTACCAATGGCAAAAGATATATGTATCGGTAAAATGGAGCAATGGTTGTTGAGGATTATCTTGAGGATCAAGGTTTGGAGAGAATGGAATGACCAGCTCACTCTGCAAACTTGAATTCGATAGACCTTCTTTGGGACCATCTTGAAAGACAGTTTGCGGCTTTAAGTCCACATCCAAGGTCATTATGACCTTGGAATGAGCTGAAACAAGGCTTACTCCATGTCTGGTCAGTGTTACCTATTTCGGTGCCCTACAATTTAATTAAGAGCATGGAAAGTCGATGCCGTCAATGCATTCAAATCCAAAGTGGACATATTCTGTATTAGAACCAGATTTTTAATTTTTGTGTCACATTTTACTGAATAATACTGCGATATACTGATTTCTCCAAGAATGTAATTTTCCACCATGAGTGCTTTTTTGTTGCAATTTTATTTATACGTTTAACTTAAGCAAATTTCTATGTCGAATTCATTAAATAACAGTTTAGCACACATTTCCTCCAAATTTGTTATTCATTTATTTGCAAATTATATGCAAAAAAACCGGTTATCCCTTAACTTTAAGAGACCAGTGTATTTTTCGTCCCAATATTCGATTTTTACTGCTTAGTTATTGGCACTGTTTCTCTGAAGTCCAGGATTTGCATTGCATCTATGAAACTTTCCCTTCTTCACACATAATTTTCTTTTGTAAAACTTTCTGAAAGATTCACGAGCGTTGATGACCAAAAATTCAGAATGCAGTACGATTAAACCTCAAAGGTAAAAAGAGGGGAAAATAGAAAGTTAGGTTCTGATAATAAACATTCCCAAACTTTTCCCTGACATTTCTCTATAAATATTCAGCTTATATATTTTTGTAAAACTCTCCACAATGGACTATTTTAATCTAGACAAATACTAATAAAAGTATGTGCTGCTTTTAAACTTTTCTATCGTTATATGTAAGCATCAATTTTATATAAAATTTTAGTTTGGATGAGTAATTAATTCAAATTTTTTCATTCACGGTGATGATGTGAAGTAGATAAAAATTCCTTGACCGCTTCAAATATTTAAAAAGTTCTCAGCCTAAATTTTTAAATTCTCAGATTTTTCCTGACCCACAAATATCCTGTTCGATTAAAGATAAAAGAATTGAACCATATTTATGTAAGTTCGTACAGCCAGACCAATCAAAACCATAAATACTTTCAAGTATGTCGGAAAATGTCAACATCGCATAGTAGGCTGACATCTGACAATTTATATCAATAGATTGAAACATACTTGATATTTTTGTACATACCTGTATTTTACCTGCTATATATATACATGTCCATATTTAGCTAAAATTTAATTAAGACTGGAATGCAAATTATGGAGGTAAAATTTTAAAATTTCTACCAAAACTCACCAAGTCTTAAAAGGTTAAAGTGTAATTAAAAAAAAAAAAACAGTAACTATAATAAATCTTTATGATAAATGTTTATCGTAATGTGGTGAATAAGTGATGAGTTATTTGCTTATTATCAAAAACACAATACACCATGGGAGACTTTTTGAAGATTTAGAAAAACAAAGTCTACATTTTTATTTCATTACTACATGCTAAAACACAAGAGATGCTATAATAGTAAATACATCGACAGATATAGGGTTCATACTCAATTTTGTGAATAAAAAGATAAAAGATTTTCAGCAGGTGTCTATTTCGTATGAGATAAATGATGTTTTCTTAGAGTACTCCTATCAGAAAATGCTTTGGAACATACTTCACAAACAAAAGGTTTCTCTCCAGTATGTGTCAAGAGATGCCTTCTTAGATGACCATTCGTAGAAAATCCTTTGGTACATGTTTCACAAACAAAAGGTTTTTCACCCGTATGTGTCAAGAGATGCGTGCTTAGACTACTATTTCGAGAAAATCCTTTGGAGCATATTTCACAAACAAAAGGTTTTTCACCAGTATGCGTCAAGAGATGACTTTTTAGATGACTATTCTGAAAAAATCTTCTGGAACATATTTCACAAACAAAGGGTTTTTCACCTTTATGACTCAAGAGATGTGTTCTTAGTTTACTATTAACAGAAAATCTCTTGGAACATACTTCACAAATGAAAGGTTCCTCCCCAGTGTGAGTCAAGAGATGGGTTCTTAGAGTACTTTTTTGAGAAAATCCTTTGAAACATGTTTCACAAATGAAAGGTTTTTCACCTGTATGAGTTAAGATATGCCTTCTTAGACCACTCTGAGAAAAAGTTTTAGAACATACTTCACAAATGAGAGGTATTTTTCTTTTACCAGTGGAGGAATGTTTTTCTTTTTCCCCATCTTGAGGAACAAATTTCTGTTGACAGGAGGAAGAATTTTCTTCTGTAATCGATGACATTTTCTTAAATTAAAAAATAGGTTTCGGATGATAACAGAAACTTCTTCGAAGTTTCACTATAAAGAAATAGTTGTCATTTTCAATGAAGGAAATGACTTACTGAACTTCAGCAAAAACTGTTTTAGCTACCATTGGATCTGAAAATCAGAAAGAAAAACAATAAACAAGACTTTTTTAAGAAGCTGCATTAAATTTCACTGCCAATTCAGAAGCCAGTTTTTCAATTTTCATTTCATTGGGGACTGGTCACTCAGCTTCGGAATTCTCCTTCCTAATGTTAAATCTATGGACATTGGATGCATTCATGCATTCAAAATATCTTCTTGGGGAGATTAATATTTTTAATTTCTTTTTTTGTGTTTTCTTCTTAAAAGATGTTTCCTTTATTCCTTAGTTGTCAAACTATTTCTAAAATCTAGGCTTAATTTAATATTTATGTATTTAAAGATGATAAATGTAAGATTTTAACACTTCCTATAAAATTAAGTATATGCTTTAGAAAGAGTTTGGCAACTAATAAAAACAGAGGCTATTTTAACAAGTACATACAAAAAATAGAAGTTAAGAAAATTAATCTTCTGAAGTGATATTTTAAATATACAAATGTATCAAATGACTTTACATTACTGAGGGGATTTCGGAAGCTGACTGAACAGGCCCCTTAACTCAAACTTAAATACATATACACATGTGTACATTATATAAGTAGAGATATTAATTCTGTTCCATTTACATCGAACTAGAGTTTATGTGATAGGGAGCTGGACCATACACAATGTTATCATCTTTAAGGGGAGAGTCATTTGGCACTTGACATAGTACTGATATTCATCCCTCCCACTACTGCAAGCATAAAAGTCGAAAATAAGGAAAAAAGTAGAATTTTTTTTTCAACATACACAATAGATAAATTTTTCAAATTCATTTATTTTAAAATATTATATTGTATTAAGTGTAAAATTATAACAAAAATGCTGGAAATATTGCAAATCGAAAGTTTGTTTGAAATACTAATCTAAGCTTCTGTAAAAAAAATTAAATAGTATCGTTTTCTTAAACAAATCTGTAAAAATATATAGAAAACTTCTTTAAATGCATAGATTTGTTTTGAAAGAATCCTAGTACAGTAGACTGTCTAAAATCCACAACTCTCTAAAAACCGCACATAATTTATATATATATGTAAAAAATAAAACATTCAGTTCAAATGTTGCGACAAAATTTGACGTTTTTATTACTTGTTCCATATATAAATTTTAATTTGTAATTTTCATTAATATAACCGAATTCATGTCTTTCCATGAAAGAAGAATAAATTTATTTTGGAAAAAATACAAGATATAGCTGATATCACTCATAGTCACAATCTTTTTGCCAAATATATTTATGTATCAATTAAACTTTTTGGTTAAATCTGGCTAAACCTGAAATAAAATTTCCATATTTTTGATTTTGATGTGAGTCAGTAATGTATCTTTATGAGCCAAGATTCATAGGAAAAATACATCTCATCTTTATAACAAATATTTATTTATGCATTATTGATTATTAACTTGAACTTTGCTTTTAATGTTTTAATCATTTTAAAAGTTATCTAAATTTGTATTATATTTAGTTTGTTACTTATTTTATTATATTGTAAGCATTCATTATAGTTTCGATTTCATTGTTAATTACATTCAAATTAATGTTTTAAAGATGTAAACAAAGCAATTACCAGAAATACTCAAAATTCTAAAATCTGCACAACCTCTGATCCCAAGCTGTGTGGATTTGAAAGAGTCCACTGTACTTATGAATTATTCAGGTCAGGTTATAAATTGCCAAATATGGTTAACCGATCTTGTTTATTGTTGCCAACCACATTCAAAATAGTATATTAACATTATTAAATATACATAAAAATACTAAAAATGGTAACTAATAAAAAATAAATTGATAAATAAAATATAATAAATGAACATAATAAATAGCAAAAAATTATAAAAAATAAAAATGAATTATTAGCTGCTTTTCTTAAACTATGATAAATAAACTATATTCTGTATTATTTTCATTACATTCTAGTTCTTATTATTTGTGCTATGATATTGGGGAGACCGGGGCACAATGGTCCACTTTTGCAGTTTACATTTTTTATATCTTTAATGGAGCGTACAATCTGCCTGAAAAAATTCTTGAACATTCTTTTAAACATTTTTAGATGCTTTAGAATTTTTTCAAAATATTTTTTCAAATACATTTTATTGAATTTTTTTTTTATATATATACCTTTATAAAGTGAACCAGCGTATCCCAGAAGTGGGTACATTGGAGCACAGTGGTCCATTATTAAGTACTATTTGAAATACAATATGAATTTGTTTTTTATTAATTTAAGTTTACGTTATTTCCCCTTTATCTCAAAGATAACGTAACAATGTAAATTTACAAGAAACATTTTGAAACAAAATATTCCAAGGACCAGCAAGCATGAGAGTTTACTGATCCACAGTCATCATCAATGGCCCACTACATAAAATTCTGTTAAGTATCTTTAACCCATTGAGTGACCCTCCCCACCTCCTACTAGAATATAAACTAAACTTCCTCTGCAGTTACTCAAAATTTTGGGCATAATAAAACATAAAATTATAATTTGCTTAAAAAAAAAAGGTGCTACTTGGTTGTTCTGTCAACCGAAAAACTATTGCCAAATTATAGGATTAAATGCCAATAATGGATGATTGTGAGTGCTGCATTCAGTGACATGAAACACAATACACATGTTTAAAACATCATCAGGCAGGGTTGCAAAAAAGCCGGCTAAAATTAAAAAAAGCCAGGCCGGCTGGCTTTTATTGATTTTAGCCGGCTTTTTTTTGGCCAAAATTGGCTTTTTTTGGCCATAATTGGCCTTTATAGAGTAATGCCTTTTAATTATAAGCTACACATTTTTAAGTGTCTTTTAACTAATTTTAATGAAGTTTAATTTACTTTGAGTTTAATAGATTTATTTATTAAAATGAAAAATTGAGATTTTAATTATTCATTATGAGAAATTTGTTTATAACCCAATTTTTCAATAATGAAGACATTAATACTAGAATAACACATTGATGGAGTGATTTAAAGTCAGAATTTCAAATATGTCAACTAAATTATAAAATGGCCATACTAAATGCTTTTTCTGATTTACATTGACTGTTAATCATACTCTTGTTTTTCCATTTTTACTGCTTTATAAAATTAAAGAGGACTATGGTTACTTAGCTACCTGTTTTATTACTTAACTAATTTTAAGAGTTATTAAAATGTCATGTTTTATTCCCTATAAACATTTAAAATCATACATATAAAAAACAACACCATTCATCACTATTGAAAATAGTATTTCGAATTATGCATATTTCATAATATATTATATTTTGCAATTTATTTCATATTCTCAATTAGTATATGCATGAATATATTCATTGATGCATGACTTTTAAATAACAAAGAGCTATTCAAAATTTTAATTCAACAAATTTTATTAGGACATTTTTTGTTGTTGTTTAATTTTATGTAATTATGTATTAAACTTTCCTCAAATACTGAATCCTTCCTTATTTCTTTTTCAACATTGTTCATTTTATGACTTAATCTTTACATATTGACCTGTAAGAATGTTTCCATGAATGCTTTGATGTGTTTCATTTTGTCATAATTCAATTAAATATAATTCTTAAGAATGTGTAACATAAATAGAACTATGAAATATAGAAGTTTAAAACAAATTTCTTGAGTATATGTTCTTTTTTCCAAGATTTATATTTTTCAGACACAATGCCTTCACAATTGACTTCTAGAGGTTATAAAGACTTATTTATTTGAAAAATTAAATAGAAATTTATAACTTTTTTAGTAGTAAATAATTAAAAATATATTAAAAATAAATCAATCCAAATTTAATATAGATTTGATACAAATTAACACTTTAAAAATAAAAGCCGGCTTTTTTCAATTTTAGCCGGCTTTTTCTAAGTGGATAAAACCAAAAAAGCCAGCCGGCTTTTTTTGGCCCGGCTAAAAGCCGGCAACCCTGTCATCAGGTGATTTTTAATTCCACTTTTTAATTGTATTTTAATTAATATGTTACAAATTTTTTTGTACTTTCATTGTTTAAACTAAGAATTATATCAACATGTATAATTTAGTTATTAGTTTGACGATTTTTATAAATTGGCGAAATGGGTTGACGGAATAACATAGTACAAAAAAAAGTATGCAGTAGATGAAAAAAAACTATAAAGTTACTTATTTTATTTCTGATCATTTATTTCAACTGACTGTAGGGATTAATACAATTTTTTTTTTTCAAGTAAAATAAAATTTTGTGGGTTTTGTTTGGTTTGGTTTTTAAAGGGAGGGAAAATTTAGAAAAAAATTACTGGTCCTGTGTACCACTAAGGTTTTAAAATTAGTGTTCCCATTTAATTTTTGATGGTGTTGGACCAGCAAGGGCCTCGATAAGGGGGGGGGGGATGGGGGGAGAGCTTCCCCCCCCCCAAACATTCAGGAATGTTGTTACACTTGGCAAATTCACAAACTTAGTTGGCAAATTTTCTTTAAAATTTTAATAACTATAATATATTTTCAATTTTTGATAGAATTGGCAAAAATTACAAAACTAATTGGGGATACTATTAACCTTTTAACAAATAGGAGCTATATTACTTTTTCTAATTGTGGTAAGTTGGCAAAATTGTAAAATGAGTTGGCAAATATTGATATTTGACTTGTCAATTTTAGGTCCTCTCCCCCCTCAATAAAAAGTCTTAGCGATGGCCCTGCGGACCAGCGAACCACCAAGGATTTTGAACACCGCACAAATTGATATATCCGTTCACCTGCAGATTTCATAGCAATCGAAGCATTTTTTAAAAATTAATATGACTATATAAGTATAATGCATTTTTAAAAACATTTTGTTATGATAAAAAGTTTATTAAATCCTATAGATCTTTTAAATCACCAAATTTTAAAAGATCCATCTTTTATATAAACATTTTAATAAAAATTTTATTTTATTTAACCACTTCACCGGCGATGGGTATGGGGAAACAGTGCTTTTAACCCCAAGTCATCTTGGGGCAGATGGTTAAGTGGTTAAGAAAGGTGTTATAATAATTATCATAAAATATAAATAGAATAATAAAATATAAATGAATAATAAAATATAAATAAATAATAAAATATAAATAATAATAAAATAAAAAGTTGCTGATGGTACTAAATGGTTGAAAACAAAGTATTTTTAATTATTATAACATCTTTCTTGAGTAAAATAAAATTTTTATTAAAACATTTTGTTATGATTGATACTTTTAAGACATATATTTCATTAAATAATTAAATATCTTATGCCATTTTGAAAAAATAATTTCTTTTTAGCATTTTTTACAAATTACAGAGGAAACAACATTACATTTTTGCCCTGTCAGGGGTTGAAGAAAAGTATGATTATGAAAAACATTTAGAAGCTCAAACCAACCAATCAGGTTAAAATGGTTCATTCTGAACTAATGATGTGTTTTGAAGGCTATAAGTAATCAGTCTAATTAGTCTTAAAAGAAAAAGTTTTTAAAATGTAAAAATAAATAAAATATAAGGGGTGGTTCACTGTATGCCATCCTCTCCTGTAGTTATCTTAAATTAAGGGTAGTATAATTGGGGGTCATGCTTAGCACAATTCTACTTAATCTCTTGCCTGGATTGCAAGGACTCACTTATACTTGGAGAATTACATCATTTGAATTAATTATATTATTTATTACTACAGTGTTTCTCTGACAATTGACTGTAACTCTGTTGACAGTAAAATTTGTCTTCCAAATTTCTCTTTGATTTTAAAATATTTATTTTAGAATATAAAAAATGTGTTCACAAGCATGAAATTAGAAAAAATTAATAATTAGAAAAGTTTTCTCAAGCAATAAATCAAAGTATAGTTTTTATAGTGTATTTTAGTTAGTGTATGTTAGTTAGTACTTACCTGATAGTTGCTATTCGACGAGTCAAACATTCAGTTTATCTGCGTGACCGAATATTTTAAACGACTACAAATGCCAGGAAAAATGGAAGTTGCGACCCATAAAATATTGTGTCATCATACAAACAAATCAAAAGTTGTAAAATTTTCAGCAGAAGAAAAACTAAATAAACATTTGTCACCATGTATTTATTTAAGTAAAGCAGGCTGATCAGAAAAATGATTTGAAAAATTAGCAATTTTTACAGTTACAATTTTTACAATTTTATTCTCCTTGTTGTTGTATTGACCAAAGTATTGGCCCGGTAATTTTATTCTCCTTAAAAGAGTACGGACGCCAACACAAAGAATGAATCACAACGGACAAATTCATTCATGAATAAAGAATCAATCCATAAATAATTTCATTTAAGAAAATAAAACATTTATTTATGAAAAAGGAGTAGAAAACATTACTTAAACACGCTTTAATATTTTCGCTTATAACGCTTTAATATTTTCCCCTATATCAAATTTGACACAATTAGATTTTGAATAAATCATAAAAATTAAGGTTAGATTTTTTGGAATAGCTTATTTCGATTAACGGCTGTCTGATAGCCAATATTAAAATCAGATGTTAAAAAAGTACTAGTCATATTGCTTTTGCAACAATTTTATTAATAAATAATATAAGTAATTAGTCAACTAGAATGGAACTCAACCATTCTCGATATTATTCATTTCATGGAGTGAATCATTTTCAATGAGTTATGATGGAAAAAATCTACGATTCATTCTTGAATTGGCGTCTTGTGTTTCATCCTGCTTATAATTTAATATTTCATTAGACAAATTCACACTACTATGATTTAAAATAAATAAAATTGAAAAAAAAAATATTATACTTCTTTTAAGTCCTTTAATGCCCTGGCATGTCTCTAACTCAACTGCTCAAAGATCACCTTTGGACAGCACAATTCCTGGATTCATCAATTTTGAGTAATGAATCTATCTTTTTCTATAATACATGTTTTGTTCATTTTAATTGAAGCTGATATTTTTCTTAATTCTTGAAACAAATGTTAACATTAGTCAGTAGTTGAACTTTGTGTTGCAGCAAATTTATTAGTTTGATTCATTCTTTATTCAAATTCTTCCACCGTGAATCATTCATGTCGTTGGCGTCTCTTTACTCCTATGAAAATGGACGCCATGAAAATTAATAGCTGGCTAATTTTTGAAATATAATGACTTATAGTGATATAATGAAAGAGCGTTTTTAAAATTTATTGACCTAAATTATTTACTTAAATGAGTTAATGGTAAGATAGGTTTCTTTTACTTACTTTTCTATCAAAGATTCTATAAATTGTATTTGGAATAAAAATATCCTAAACTGTTAATGAATATTAAGTGGTAAAAACTTAACTTTAGTTCAAACTTGTGTAGGAACATTTAAAGAAGACATCTTTATAGAAAGGAAAAGATAAATTTGTGTAATTATATTTATTATGGTTTGTTTTTTGAGTTGGGGTAATTTGAGGTTATAATTAGGTTTAGCTAAATGTTTTATGACAGGCACATTTTCTATTTCTGTAGTAACTTTTGTAAATGTCTAGTATTTTATATATTGTTACTAAATGTCTATATATATACATATGTAATTACAATCTTTGATAGTGTAATTTTAACACTGAAAAACAATTTATTTTCAAATTATGTTTTCTAAATTTAATTTAGAAAGGGAAGAACGATTGATAAAACATAATGTTATAAATGATAGTAACAAACATTATAAAAAAAAATAACGACAGTTCCAGCTGAGGAATATTAAGGAAAAATTTTACATTTCGGTCAGTCTGTTTAAAAAACTTTTTTGTTATACAGTATCCATACATTCTGTATGTTTTATATGCATATAGCAAATGAGGATTTTTGCATGAGAACTAACAGATATAAACTAAATTTCATGCTCGTTTTTTCTTGCCTTATTAACCCTCTTTAGCAATTAAAATAAAATTTGAGAATGACACAAGAAGAATACTAATACTCTCTGATGCAGATAAAGTTATTTGAATGGAAGAAATTTAGAAGTTTCGTTTTGTCACAATATGATTGAGTTAAGGCTTCTATAATAGGAGCTGACGCATCCTGTTAGATTTGGAGCCCAAATTGGTGCCCAGTCGAAAAGCCAAGCTAATTTCCACCATTTTACAACCGACCTGTTCTCACACGGTGGATAAACTAAGTCTAACTTGGCCGGCTTACAGATTGGCGACTTCATCACTATTTGCGCGCTAACAGTAAATAAATGAAATCTGCTTCTCGCTGATTTTTACTAGCTGAAAGAAAAAAAAAACAATTACGAACGCGGCAAGAGAGAAAGTGAAGTTCTTTCGTTAAATTAATTATGTATTGTACGTAAATATAAGGAAGTGCACCACTAATATTAATACTAAATATTCTTCAATTCTGTTTAGTTTTGAAATCTTTATTATTTTTTTAAACATATTTTTCATCCTATCCTTTTTATACACTTTTCTTTCTTTCTTTTTTATATATTGCTAAAATGATAGTTTAACCAGAACTTCATTACACTTGTCCATTGAGAAATTTAAATTATTTATGGTGTTTTTTTTTTTTTTTTTTTTTTTTTTGTTAGATATACACTATTATTTTCTCTTCAATTTTTATTTTTATTTTTTTTTTTTCAACCAAAATTTGCTGACTATTTCCTTTTTTCTTTCAATTAAGTTGAAATTTTTTAATAGAATAATTACTTACTTTGATAAATATGTAGAAATTAGTTATTTTTTTTCTCCATAGAAAATGATTTAATAACTCACATGTTTAAAAACTTTTTATTGATTTACATTTCATCATTATTTATATCAGTTAGACGTGTACGCAATTCAAATATGGGAGACACAGGTTGCCCATAAAAACATTGTCTAATATCCATTTGCCACCACATCTGATTTTATGCCCCTGCCACACACATACATAACCAAATTTGGTATGTAATTTTTGTGAAATGGATAATTTAAATGTGTTTTGACATATTAAAATTTTTAATCAATATTTTGCAAATTCAGAATAATATAAAATTAGATTTATCTTATATACATACAGACACAGGGTTTAGTCATCCAATATTTATTTTCAAAATATCATGGAATTTCTCATATTTTACATTTAATTTCAAATTATTGTACACTACTTTTTATATATTCTCAGTCAAGGCAAGAGTGAAGAAATTTTTTTAACAGTATTCACAATGTTATTTTGTAGATAAAGAACAGTTGGTACTCGTATTCCAATGATTTTTTAAGACATTGTCCCCCACGCAAAAGATAATTATATTTAGTCTTTGGAAATTTCAACATTTTGACAAACCAAATTTTTGTATAAATAGACTGCTATATTGGTCTAAGCATTATTATATAAACTGTAGTCACAAATACATATTCGATATATGCTATGTGCATCAGCTAGAATATAAAAAAGAACTGCTATTTCTTTTTTCTTTAACTTAATCTTTCAACTTGGAACAAATAATTAGGTGGATATATTTACTTAGAAATTATATAAATTAGACAGTTTATCTTTCAAAACAAGTTTTTACAGCTTCATTAGAAAGAATGTTTTCTTGTTTTGGTTTGCTCAATTTAAGAGAATGCTTAACTTGTGTGAAAATAATGGATTGCTAATGTTAATCCCATTGAAGATTTTTTTTAATGGATATCTCATTTGAAATTTTTTTTTTTTTTAATTATTATTTTCCATTAAATTGCTTAGGTCAATCTGTATAAAAGCTGTTTTTTACATCTTCAGTTTTATTTCAGTGATTTTTTTTTTTTTTTTTAAATAAGGATACATTCACTATTGAAACCTATTTCAATAGTAAAAGTATTCTAATAAAAAACCCCTGAAATAATATAAAAAATAAACTTTGTTCAACTTCAGCTAGTCTGGGGGAAAAAAAATGAAATGCAACCCAGATATTTTTAAAAAATTCTTTCATACAATACTTAAATACAATAAGGATTAACATAAGCTAATGATTGTTAAAAAAGTCAGAAGTATTAAAAAAAAAAAAAAAAAAAAAAAAGAAGATAGCGAACATCTTTAGAAAGTCAAAAGAACAATAACAAACAACATAAGGCAAATAAATAAGTTTTTATTTTTTTAAAATTACATAACTCACATTTTTTTTTTTTTTACTGTAGACATTACATTATCTTTTTATAAATTTATTATCTTTTATTCAAACTAAAAATGTAAATGGATTTGGTACACATCAAAAGATGGAACTGAACTGAAAAGAAAAAATAATAATTAGTCATCAACAAAATAGCAAATGCACTGTAATGTTTATTTACAATTAATATAAAGTAAGCATTTACATTATATGGAAGATACAAAGCAGCTTTTCAATAAGATATTGTAAAAGGGCTTTTAATTACACCATCTTATTTTATTCTTCTGCTTATTAAATTCAGGGGTGATATTTATAAATTTTCTTAAAATGGTTAATTTGGTGAAGAAAAAAACAAAAAAAAAAAACAAAAACAAAAAAAAAAAAAAAAGAGTTTCTGTTCATCTTGTGATAAACTTACAAATATATAAGTAATTTTTCTTTTCACATGTATTTTTAAAATTAACTGAAGTACAAATTCATTGAAATGAATCACGCTTTAAGAACAGTTTTAGAAAAAATGTCTCATAATTATTTTTAATGTTAATATTCAAATTTTAACTAAACATGAAAAATTATTTTATGTTAAGTACAACTTCTGAAATGTTTTTGGAGTTTGATGAATAATACTTTTTGAAACAGCAAATTCCTAACTCCTTATGGCTCAACAAATCAGATTTGAAAAATGTTTACTAAAATATTAGAATACATTATTTTAAAAATGTAAAAAGTAATTAAACAACAATTAGAACTTTTAAATAAAAAACTATCGATGAAAGGATACTACTTAAAATCTGCAGTTAATAGAAAATTACACAATTATCATTGATTTCAATGAGTCATTTTGAAACATTGTTGTCAATTTTCTAAAACAAAACTCTAAAATACAGAACTTACCTTTGTAAAACATCTTTTTTTTGCATATCGACAATCTTTAATTAAGGAAGTTCATATTAATAATGATGTGGAATTGCTCAAACAAATAATAAAATTTTGGCATGAATAACTAAAACAGTATTACCGTTTGTGGAGAAGTCGAGGAAATATTAATAATAAATGCTGTGTTTATTTGGACAAACATCAATGCTTCACCACAGGGCTCGAAATCGAGAAATTCATAAACTGGGATACTATTTAAAAAATTTTTGAACTATACTATACAAAACAGCCTGCTATACGAAATTTTTAAAGTATAGAGAAGGTATTATATTAGGTACTTATTGGTTACCCAGGCACCAGTGTTGTCTGCCTAGCTGCAATGAACATAAATTTATTTTTAATCATACAAAAACAATTTAAAAAGTACAACCAAGATTCTAAATAATAACTTTTAGGATATACAGAAAGCTATATAGTGTTTGGTGGTGGTGGGGGGGGGGAGAGATTGCAGAAAGGTAAATTAATTCATATTCACAATGTAGGTACTAAGTTTCTTATTAAACTGTTGTAATAATTTCATTTCAGGCTAGAAAAAGCAAAGGCGGATCCAGCCCAACCTCCAGGGGGGGGGGGGGTCACAACTTTTGTCAAATGATTTAATGAAACAATTTTAAAATACAGTAAATCTTGTGAAAACGGAATTACGATAAAAAGTAGCAAATTTCGCCGATTGGGCATGAAAAAAAATTGTGAATTTTGTCGATTAGGCACGGAATAATCACGAACTTTGTCGATCGGACGCGAAAAATCTCAGATTTCATTTATCGGGCAAGAAAAAAAATCTAATTTTTTTATAATACTTGAAAAAATTGCAAATTTTGTTCATAGGTTGCGGAAAAGTCACCTGTTTTGTCTGTTTACCGCGCGAAAACAACGCGAATTTCGTTGATCGGGCACTGAAAAATCGAAAATATCGTCAACTGGACATTGGAAAATCTCGAATTTTGACTGTCTGTCTCTGAAAAATCGCAAATTTTGTCAATTGAGCACAAAAAATCGCGAATTTTGTATATCTGGTACAAAAAAAATCGAAATTTCGTTAATAGGGCACGGAATCCCCAATTTTCTCGATCACTTCGTAAAAAGCGCGAATTTATTCGATCGGGAAGGAGAAAATCGCGAATTTTATTGATTGGGAATAAAAAAATTGTTAATTTCGAGTTGATATGGAACGCAAAAATTGCTAATTTCGTGAATCGGGAAAGAAATTATCGCGAATGTAAGTCGATTCTCTTCGTAAAAAGAGCGATTTGGGAGATTGGGTACGAAAAACTCGCGAATTTTGTTGATTCGGAACGAAAAAGTCGCTAATTTCGTTGATAGGGCATGGAAAAATCGAAGACTTTGTCGATGATGCGCGAAAAAATCAAAAATTTTTTTGAGTGGCTGCAGAACAATAGCGAGTTTTATCAGTTTATCACGAGAAAAAAAAAAAAGTCAGATTTCATCAATTTACGGCAGGGGAAAAAATGCAGATTTCATCAGTCAGTTAAGAATCGAGAATTTTATTGTTCGGTGCGGAAAAATGCGTATTTCATGGACAAGAACGGAAAAAGGCGAGAATCTCGTCAATTAGGCACAGAAAAATCCCGAATATGGTCAATCGCTTTCGTAAAAATCGCGAATTTAGTCGATCGGGAACGAAAAAAAACGCTTTTGGTAGGGCACGGAAAATTTGCGAATTTTGTCAATTAGGAACGAAAAAGTCCCAAATATGGTTGATCAGTTTCATAAAAAGCGCGAATATAGTCGATCGGGAATGAAAAAAATCACAAATTACGTTGATACGGCGAACAAAAATTGACAATTCCATCGATAAGGAAAGAAATTATCGTGAATACAGTCGATCGCCTTCGTAAAAAACACGAATTCGAGCGATCGAGTACAAAAAACTCGCGAATTTTGTTGATGGGGTGCAGAAAAACTGCTAATTTTGTCGATGATGCGCAGAAAAATTTAAAAAATCTGAGTGGCTCCGGAACAATCGTGAGTTTCGTCAGTTTATCGCGAGAAAAAAATCACGGATTTCATCAATTTACGGTGGGAAAAAAAAAGCAGATTTCGTCAGTCAATTAAGAAAAGCGTATTTGACTGACAAAGTTCATGTGCGGAAAAGTTCGCATTTCATCGAACAAGAACAGAAAAATATGCTAATTTTGTGGATTAGGCCGGGAAAATCGTGAATTTTTTCAACCAAGTGAAGAAAAATCGCAAATTTCGCAGACCATTCGTGGAAAAAATCTCAAATTTCGTCGATCACACCCCAAAAAAATCGTGAATTTCGTCGATTAGGCATCGAAAAATTGTGAATTTCGTGGATCGGCTTCGCAAAAATCGTAAATTTCACCGATCGGGTGCGGAAAAATTGTGAATTATGTCAATCAGGCGCAGAAAATTCCCAAATTTTCTTGATTAGCTTAAAAAAAACGCAAATTCTTTCGATTAGACTTTATTTTGCGTTCTTGTTTTAGCACTTTTTACTTACACTGTGCATCACTCTTTGAAGAGCTCCAGGGGGGGTCATGACCCCCCCTTGGATCCGCCACTGAGAAAAAGAATAGAAGTAGGAAAATTATTTAATGATGATTTTTGAACGAAAAAAAGTTTTGTAGAAAGTCAACTTATGAGGCATCAGGTTGAGAATAGAAGATATCTGATACATGGTCAGAAGAAAAAGTTAACTTTTGATTGAAGCATGGATAAATATTTATGTGAAAAACTAATGATGGTCAAATGTGTTAAATGACGATTGAAATATAACAGTCCACTGGCATGGGAGATGAATCATTTCATCTCTGGTAAAATTATTTAATGATGATTTTTGAACGAAAAAAAGTTTTGCAGAAAAATCAATTTTAATACAATATGCAATGAACTATAAATTTAATTCATAAGTTATAAGATTTAGAAAAAAAATAATCAGTTAAAATAATAATAATAACAATAAATAAATCTTGGAATTAACATTGCACACTGTTATTTAAAATTGTGACAAACATTTTTTGTACTATAGTTCTAAAATGTTAATAACCTAAAATAACCTTTTAAGAGTTGTTGGACATTAATTTTGTCTTAGAAATAGGAAGCTTCAGAATAAGCCTGATTATGAAAGATTAGCCTTTGTTAAAGTACTATTGGAGAGTTAATGAGACTTGTATTATTAAATAGATATCTTTTTTTAGATTTCATAATTGTTCTATGCTGCTCAGTTATTAAATCAAAGGGAAAAGTTCTAAAATCAGGATAATCATATTTTTAAATACAGTAGACTCCCTCAAATCCGCACTCCTAAAATCCGCAACTCTCTAAAATCCACATATATTTTACGAATATAAACAATGAAACATTCAGTTCAGATGAAGGTGCAAAAATTGATTTTTTCAGTTTTATATCAATTCCATACATTTTTTAATTTATAATTTTTGTTAAGGTTATTGAATTCATGTTTTTTCATGAAGAAAGAATAATTTATTTCTGAAAAATAAAGACATTGCTAATATCATTGGTAATCACAATCTTACCAAATATATTTATGTATTAATCAAGCTTTTTTTAGTTATTAAGCCTGGCTAAACCTGAAATAAAGTATCATTATTTTATGATCCTGATGTGAATTAGTAATGTATCTTTATGAGGCAAGTTTCATTGAATAATTTAGGAGAAACACATTTCTTCTTTTATAATGAATATTTAAATGTACATTGTTGATTATTAACTTTACCTTTCCTTTTAGTATTTTAATCATTTTAAAAAATATCTAAATTGTTATTATTTTAGTTTGTTACTTTTTTTAATATTTTAGTGTATTGTATGCATTCATTATACTTTTGATTTCATTATCAATTACCTTCAAATATTTTTTAAAAAAATGTAAACAAAGCAATGACCAGAAATCCGCAAAACCTTTGGTCCCAAGCTGTGCGGATTTAAGGGAGTCTACTGTATTAGTATTTTCAATTATTCGACTATGTAAATTTTGATGAGAGTTGCATTGTTAAGTATATAAATTTGCATATATTTTAATATACATCATATTATTCTACATTGCTCGGTTATAGAACTATGGAAAAAGTTCTATAATTATCAGGCTAATCATGTTTTGAAAGATTGGATTGATGTCAGACAAGGGCATCAAATTCAATGCTAAACAAACAACAACAAAGTATAAATAAAAAACAATAAATCTTATTTTAGCAGTAGTATAAATTGATTTGCTGTTGAAGATTAGATATAGTGTCATTCTAGGCCATTTTTGAAGGGTGCAGCACCCTGCCCTTTCTCAAATTTGCAAAATGCACCTTGCCCTTTTTAAAAGTAGAAAAATGCACCACTTGTTTTACCCAGAGATTTTTAATAAATATTTTTTCTATTCCGTAGTATTTCTAAATTTGTGTGTTCAAAAATTATAGAATTTTTCATTTCTTTAAGAAAAAGAACATCAAACTATTCAATCATTGTTTAATTTAATTGAATTTTTAATTTTTATGTCATAAAATCATTCAAAATTAATATTTGATTTATCTTACTTAAAAATTATGTATTTTCCCGCTTTCTTTTTTCCCTTCTAAAGGCAATAGCATATTTTTTCTTGCAAAAGTGCCCTTTTCTGCTGCAGTAGTGCCCTTTTTAGTGAATAGCACCATGCCCTTTTTATTTCTAGAGTGAACACTATTAGATACAATCAATTCTATATCACTATCAGTAGCAATAACAATTTGAATCAATATTTAAAACTGAAAAATCTAATTTCTCAGAATAAACATGTAATTATTTTTTTACCGCATTATCAATTAAGATTAATTGATTATAAAAAGAAATTACCTGTATTTGATTGACTGGAAGAGACTCTGATGTTGAAGTGCCTTTTCCCTTGGCAAAAATAGTAGGCACAGCATCTCTCTTCAGCTTTTTCGAACCACTAGCATTATGTCCATCATACTGTGATTCTTCGAAATGAGCCTTTAACAAAATATAATCATATCAATATTACATTGCAAGCTAATTCTTTCCATTTTAAATGGATTTTTAAAAATTATAAATAAAAGAAAATTACAGAATATAGCCTCAATTTAGCAAATTTATATCAGGAACTAACTTATAAAATGAAGATATATAAGTGTGAATATTGAATTTGACAAACCATCTTGTTTTAAAAAATTGTTGAACATTTTCTGTTAACTCTGAAATCTGCCAGTATATAATAATCTGCAAATGTCTATTATCTGTACGACACATTGGAATGTAAAAAATGAAAATTATCATAGTAATTATGATAGTAGCTCATAAGGTTAAATTTGATGTTTTTTTCCAGTTATCAATTTTCTAATGAATAAATATTTAAATATAAATGGGATATAAACAGGGGTGGGGAATTTTTCCAAATTCTTACCAACCAAGGAATTATTTCACCAGCCTGCAAGATGCAACAACACGCAGTTGAAAATAGTTATGACAAAATCGCATGCGATTACAGACAAAATTACTATTACTACAATGCATTTTCACAATTGTTTTTTCTATAATATTAAGAAATATGTATAGCAGAGGTAAGATTAATATTATATAGAACTTAGTACATTATTTACAGTGTAATAATTTGGAAAGTTAAAATATCTAGATTAAAAGAGTGCTTCTGATAATGTGCCTATTGCCTACAGTTTTTCAAAAACTAAAAATGCTCTCGCCTTGTGAGAAAATCCACTCGCCACTGGCGAGCAAAATTATGTATTTCCCCATCACTGGATATAAATATTTAAATTTCCTTGAGTATCAAAATTTTATCTCTGAACAAGAGATATTGAGTTTTCATAAACTACAGAATGTATATATATATGACAATAAGCTAAAAATGAAATTACCATTGTGTTGTGTCAAGGTTTAAAATAATGAATTTTCTACAATATTTAAAAATGTATAATTCACAAATTCTTGGTCCCTAAGTGTGCAGGTTTCGCATAGTTTACTATAGTTATATTATGAAATCAATATATTAAATTAAATGGATTATAATATGAAATCATTATAATCCATTTAATTTAAATATGCAGAGAACATTTGTAATTTGTATTGAAAATTGCAATGGTAATTTATATCTGTTGTTTCTGTACAAAAATGAACATTTTTAGATTAATGGAAAATTTAGGTAACTTATTCTTGGTCATTGAATAGTGGCCACTTTTACTATACCTGAGCATTTTTTATAGTATACAGTAGATTGTGAATTTTTTTAAAAACAAACTGAACATATAATAATATAAATAGTTCTCTGAAAAACACACGAAATAATAGTCTGAATATTTTTTAGCTATTTTTTCGAGCATGACTATTGAAAAATAATTTGAATTATGAGATATAATTTTATTGCAACTTAAATATGGTACAACTAAAAAAAAAAAAGAGATTTATATAACATATAAATTATCATTTGGTCAGTTTCTAGATTTATTTAAGAACACTAATGATCACAAAAAAATGTGCATAAGGTTTTTGACACTTTTTAACAGTTTCTGACACAGTATGTCAAAAACTCAACCTTGGGTTTTATTTTTCATGAAGGGAGCTCTGCCACCCCAAATATATTTTAAAAGTTGGATAATACAAAAGAAAAAAATTCCCCGTTTCAACTTTTAGGCAAATTCCAATATCCCGGGAAAGGGGAAAGTTCGCCCCAATCACCCCCTGAATTGAACATTGCTGCTTGGAGGCAGTAAATATTTATCAATTCAAACATTTAAGGATATTCTTCAAAATTTCAGGTAATATCCTAAATCCATGTTTTAATATAACCCTGGCATTACTTTTGAAATATAGTTTTATTTTCCAGTTGTATTATTTATAGTTTTAATTTCAAGTGCACAAAATGCTATGTTTCTAGATGGAGAAGAAAGATATTTTAACATTTCAAAGGTATCTAGGTTTTCAATTTTTCTCTCATTAAAATTGATTAACAATAAAAGTTTAAATGATTGTTTATGAAGAAAAATAGCAAAAATTATCAAAATGCCCAAATCGTATATTTTTATGGCAAGAGCACACTATTTGAAAGCAGTTTTAAAATATTTCAAAACACTGTATATAATATAATATTTACATTAATAAGCCTCTTTTATGCCAACATGAATGAAATAAACCATTACAGGTTACAAAATTATCATTAATTTGCGTTTGATAACATGTGATGTTTCAAAATTGAGAAAGCAATATGATCATTTTTGATCCAGACATACTCAATTCAGTATGAATACATCAATGTACTCATTTTAGAGTATTCCATTTTTTTCAGTAAATCCCCCCCCCCCCCCCAAAAAAAAGAACTGACTTTATTCAATAAATTTATATATTCATTATTTTGTTGCCTATTTAAATAAAATTCACCATTTAAATAAAAAAAGTTACAAAAGTTGTTAAAAATCTATTATTTTCTATTGTAAACATTTATTCACTTTGACAAAAATATTTCTGTAATATTAATGAAATTTACGGTAATAATGAAACTAATAGGTTTGCACATCAGTGGCCTTAAATGTCATAGTTCTGCAGTTTTTAAATTATTTTAGTTGGTGTTTAAAGCATCCAACCTGCAGTATCATTTTTTTCCATATTAGTAACATTAATTATTACAAGTATTTTTGGTGATCTAACTGTTAAAAATAGTGGAAAATAAAGGAATCTATGCACCAATGCTTGAAAACTTTATTATATATATATATACATATTACCCTCTAAACCTTGTACTGCCTCAATAATTTTATAACAGCAATTCATTGATATTTATTATTTTAAATTATCTAAAATAATTAAAATACATATCTGGCAATAATTATGATAATTAATTCAAACAGTGAATAATTCTCACAAATATTTGATTATTTATTCATATCCCAACTATTTACTTTATTTAAGGTAACTATTTTGTTTCATTTATATGTTTTTATTAAATCTTGGTTTTAAATAAAGTCAGTAAAACAATTGTATCTATGCACTATTACTATTGGTGCGGAATATATTACTGGAATTTTAAGTGTTTTGATATATTTCTGTTATTTTGGAGTTAAATTTTGGTTCATACTGGAAAATGAAAATATGAGAATGATTAAATGTTGTTCATAAAATCATATAATATTGAAAAAAAAAACATAATAATTATCAAAAAAAAAAAAAAAAAAAAAAAAAAAATTGGTTGCCTGTAAAGTCGGTATACGGGCGAAAGTTTTACGTGACAACGACTTTGAGTTGTAAAATAATTTTAATGTGAATATTCATTCGTATAGTAGGAAGAAGGATGAAATAATAGTAACAATTTAAAACATTTATTTATACAAAGAATTATATTTAAAACATTAATTTATACAAAGAATCTCGCACTGAATTTCATATTAACAAAATTTTATTTTTACCTTTACACATACATACGTATTTATATACAAATATACATACAATAACTTGCAATACACTGTGTTTGTTAAACACATTTTACTTCATGTTTATTGATGTCAAATGTTGAATTTTGTAAACAGCATATTAAAGAATTTTTCAATGAGCAGAATATAACTAAAGTAAAATGGCTTTCACTAATCACATATCATTAGTTTTCCATAATATACCACCGAATTACGAAATAAACTACACTTATTTTCTTTGTACTTTATACTAATAACTAATACATAACGTATTTCGTCTTAGTTTGATACTATCTAAAATTCCTATTAAGCACCGCCCCTTCCTTGCAGCGAATTCACATTCACGTTCAGAAAATGGTCCCACAAGTGACCGGAAAAAGTTAAGAGAAAAGTGAGCGCGTATCGTGAGCGGAGCGTAACGTAACGTAACGCAGTTTCTTGAAGTGTCTCCCGGCAAACCAATTTACAAGACGTTGTCACGTCAAAAAAAAAAAAAAAAAAAAAAAAAAAAAAAAAAAAAAAAAAAAAACTTAAGACATTTCTTAACATTGTCCATTATTACACTATTTCCGGATTCTAGTTACATGACAAACATAATGTAATCAGACTTTTATTCATTGAAATTTCATATACAGATATTTCAGCTATTATATGTATTTTAAAAAAGTATTTGGAAAAAAATAATTTTATTACGCTAGAATAAATAAATTGCAATGGAAAGTACTTTAATGCTCAATACTTTAAATATAAATTTGTTAGGAAGTATAAAATAGGTAAAATTTTTATTACAGAACTCTGCGGATTTGTAAACATTGGCGAAATCAGAAAAATACGTCGCCAAATAACAGTAAACAATTTTAAACAATAACGATCTATGTACATTCTTCTTCAGATAAATTGATTTATGGATGAGTAAATTTCGAATAAAAAATGTTGAATAACACATTCAAATATTAAAACCGATATTTTAATTAATAAACAGATAATAACACTCACCTCAGATTCTGGCATTCTGACCAGGAACCCATCCGCTTGCTCCACAGTAGTTGATCCATTTTCTTTCTTTGTTCATTAGCAGAAAATCTGAAGAATTTATGACCTTTATGTCGGGAATTGTTTTTAAATAGTAACGGAACACTGGACCATGTTTACAGTTAAACTATAAAAAATAATAGCGGGATAAAATCACGTCAAACGTCTAGCGTGCACAAAGCAATGGCGGACAACGCATTCGAAAGTGACAGAGCCTTTTAAGTATGGCAACCCAACCTCAACTCCCGGCGCGGTAGTTTGGTGTTTGATGGTAAAGTGGGCACCAATAATCCGCAACAAAATGGAGTTGCGGCAGCTTCTATTATAGGAGTTCTAGATTGAGTGTATTCATGATTTAGATTTCAAGAACTAGCTCTAAGCTAGGCAGGTCGGTAGCAATTTGCATTCAATTTTTAAAAAAAATTTAGTACTTTATTGATGTGTCATTTTAGGATCATTATTTTTTCATGCTGAGTTGGTTACATAAAACATCTTTTTAAGATTTCAAAGCTTGTTAAAAACTCAAATGTAACATATTTATTTTCCAAAAAGGTTCTTTATTTTGTATTTTCAAGAATTTAAATTTTTGCCATCTTTTAAAAGAGGAAGTTGGGAGAGATAGATGAACTTTAAAAAAAAAATTATATTATACCTTAGAAAGCTTTCTTTAAGCCAATTTTTGTGTTTACTTGGTACTTCTAGGTTATCACGTCCATGTTGACCAATTTCACCAAATTATACAAATCACCTAACTATTAGCCAAATTATACATATCAAAATATTTTTTCTTTTAAATAACAATTAAAAAAAACAAATAATTAGTAGAATATTGATAAAAATATAAAGCCAAAAAAAATCACTAAATGATGTTTTAAATAAGTGTATCGTATTTAATATCATTGAATGTTACATTTACGATCCTTCATTATTGGCATTTAATCTTTTTTTTTGGCGATCATTTTTTGGTCGATGGGATAATCTAGAAGTACCATTTTTTTTTAATAAAGTGATCTTTAAGTTATTTATTAAAAATAGTGAATTTAAAAAGTAACCATTCAAAAAATATATCCCAATTACTTTGAATGATTCTTATTAGTACTACTCTGTTATTACTTTTCTCTAATTTATTATCAGATATGAAATTCTTTAATTTTATTCTTATCACTTGTAAGGAAATTTTATTTTTCGAAATAAAAGAGTTCCAATAAACAATCATAAAGTTTGTAATATTAATCTTTTTATCTTGTAATAATATTTTTTTTTACATATTCTACTTGCCTTTCAAAGGTTCTTTTATTCTCTTGTTCAAATACCTGTTACTTTATAAGCTAGCCATTAAGGGTACTAATCACTCAGCTTTTGAATTCACTCTGGAATGTTAAGTCTATTGGCGTTAAATGTGTTCTTTTTAAAATACCTCCTCCGGAAATTAATATTTTAATCTTCTTTCAGAGTTCTCTTCTTCAAAGATGTCATTTTTTTTCTTAGTTTCCAAAAATTTTCTAAAGTAAATACTTAATTTTATATGAAGGGTCAAAATTTCAGTGTCAGTTCGTCAGTGTTTGGAACATAAAATATTAAATTAAGCATAACTTTTAGAAATATTTTGAGAACTAAGAAAAAAGTGATGTCTTTTAAGCAGACGCCACTGAAAAATGTTGTTGAAAATATTAACATTTAAACATTTTAAATATAAAAATCAATGCATCCAAACAGACAAATATATTCGGGATGTAGGCAGGGAAATTCACTAGCTTCAGAGCCCCACCCACCCACTAACTGTTTTTCAATATCTTTAATTTGTCTACTTTTTCTGTTAAATTTGTCCGGCTTCAAATTTTTTATTTTTTTTTCCCCTTTTCTATTAAGAATCCAAGGCATTCGGGTCATAAGTAAGGAATTTTGGCGCTATTCATGGTCGTTTACCATCATAGACTCAACATTATGGAGGAGAAATTGGAAGCTGAATGACCAGCACCTTTAAGCCATTGCAGTCAACATTTTCTCAGATAATAATAATAATAATAATAATAATTAAGGTTTATTCTCAGATAATGGCAATTTTGGTGTTTAAAATTTCTAACAATTCATTAAAATTTGGAACTTATATTACTTTATATTAAAAAAAGGCAACTTCAACTAAGGAATATTAATGAAAATTTTTACAATTCTATCAAAAATCTTTTCAAAAATACTCTCATGATGCACCATTTTTTGTTGTATGTTTTGTAAAAAATTAGGATTTTGGCTTGAGAACTAACAGATATGAACTGAATTTCTTGCTCCTTTTTTTTCTTGCTTTATTTACTCTCTTTAGTCAATAATATCAAATGTGAGAATGACCCATGTAAAACACTAACACTGTGCAATGCTTTTAAAGTTATTTGAAAGAATTTAAGAAGTTGTATTTTGTCACAATAGCCTCTCCTCTACTTGAGTTCACGTATGCGGTCCTCCATTCTTTACTGTTTTATAAATAATACTCAAATATAATTCCAATATCAATCTCGAAAAGATGTGTTTCAATAACTAAGTCTCAAAATAGTGCAAATACTAGATTGAAATTCTTGTTCTGAAGTTTAACTGGAGAAGTAATCGAAAAGATATTAATTATCTTTTAATTTATTGATTGTCCCTTATGGAATTTCAGGAAAAAATCTTCACAGTAATATATGACTTATACTATTATGTTTACATACCTGGAGTTTCAAGATAATTCCTCATGTATATTTCTAGATATTTAACAAAATGGCTAAAATCGCAAGTGGCCGGTCACTTTTGGCCATATATAGTGTATGTATAGATATATGTGTACATATATATAATGTATAGGGGAGAGTGTTGTACCTTGAGACAGTTTTCACTTTCCAATGTTTAACTTCAAACATAACAATCAAATTTAAAATTTAAAGGCAGCATTTGAATTCACTTATATATTTCTCTATAATATATTTTTAGAAATTCAGCAGTTTGAAAATAAAAAATTCCCACTCATTCGAAGTACGGAAGACAAACTGTTGGGACATACTACATATTTCAGGCAATATACTTATAACTAATTAAGTGCTTTATACGACAAATAATACAATATTTTGTAGAATAACAATGATTAATAATTTTGTGTCAACAAAACTTCTAATTTCCAAAGAAATAGAGAATAGAACTCAAGTTTCCATCATTGGCAAAGACATTAACGAACTTCAAATACATGAAAGAGAATTTTTTCCCCAAGATTCTTTTGTAAGAAAGTAATCTACTTTCTTGATTTCTTTATTTTATCACATTTTTGGTATGGTCACAATTAATATTGCCATCATCTTTAGTACTAGATAAAATGAGTTTAACTGATTCGAAACTGCTATTTTGTTCTGGAAGTTTTCTTTCTACAGCAGTTTCTGCACAGCAATTTCAATTTTGACTTTTACTAAAAAAATTCTTAAAATGTGAGATTTCCCTTTTTTCTACAGATATTGCTTTTACAAGCTTCAGCTTTGAAAAAAGACCCATTCAATGCTGGGGATGTGACATTTTGAGAATGTGAAGATAAACTTCTTATGTGTACATCTGATAACACATTTTCTGCATTTGAATTAAATGGTCATATTATTGAAAATTCATCGTCACATAATACAGTTTCAATGATTGAATAAATGCCTGTTACTTCAAAATCTTCAATGATATTGATGGTGTGAAATTTTTTAAAGCAACTTCTACTGCAACATTTATTGTGATTGGTGTACTTTCCAGGTTGTGATATCATCTATTCATTAGGACATGACTTGTAGTATGTTTTCTATGCCCCAAAGACAGTACAGTCAAGTGACTATAGTTTAAGGGAAGGATAGGTGGGATTGTAAAAAAATAATTTTAACTTCCCTGTAATATCTATTGTAAAATTCCAAATATGACTGTTATGTTGTTCATGATTAACAACATTGTAAAATACAGAAATATACCTTTTAAACTGATTCAAAACCCAGAAAAATACATCAGAATATGTGCTCTTTAGAATATTGCATCACATGGAAAGACAAATGTTTATCGGGAGTTACCAGATTCATTATATCAAAAGTTTATTCATTATAAAATGATTAACATCCAAAATAAAATTGAATTATTTTCTTTTCTGTATTTGACATGTTTTGTGGAATTTTCTGTAAAAGAAGTAGCAAAAATACTTCTTTATATGAAAATTATTACAAATTTTGCTGTACCATTAGACACATCCTAAAACACAACATAGTTTACTGTCGCAAGGTACAATCCCCACATAGTTTAAGTAAAATAAAAATGATGGTAAATTTAGAAGCAGTACCATCATGCTTTCGTAGCCAAAACATTTAAATTGCCTTTCTTTTATAAAAAAATAAATTGCTGTTGACTTCTTGTAAAATATTTACAGGAGAAAAATGTTTACTTTGGACTAGTGAAATTTTCGTTTTCTCATCAAGCCATTAATTTAATGCTTCTGATGTTATCTGTTAATATGATGGGACCAGTTGGTTATAGATCACTATTAGACATAAACAAAAGATCATTGTTGCCAATTTTTTTTTGAAATTGTCAATGTCCTGAAGTATAGGCGTCCCAAGGTACAACACTCTCCCCTATTCCTGCATTGTACAAAAATATCTAACAAGCAGTCATGTTTATTTTTGATTAACTATGTAAGAAATTGTGGTGCTTCTTTTTCTTTTCTTTATTTCTTTTATAAACTGAGCAGAAGTTTATATATATGCATACATAATAACTGTATGCTATGTTGTTAATGAAATTATCTCTGAAAATATCATTAGCTTAACGCTAATCTAGAAACTTGACACTAACCTGGAAATGTACGGTAGTTTTAAAATAAGATATTTTGTGACCTGTAAATATGTATATATGAAAATAAAGCAAAGTTTTTTGATTTGGTTGTTTTAACCACGGAATTACTTCTATATTTTTATGATTAAATTAAGTCAAAAACAAAGTCAACAAACAATTTTTTAAAAGTATATTACATTTGTTAGGGGAAGGAAGGGGCAACAAAAAGAAAAGAAAATTTTTTAGGGAGAGGGTATGAAATAATTTAGGTGGTTATTTAGATATTTCTACAACAAAATCACATGTCAAACAGAAAATTTCTAAAGAAAAAATACAGAATTAAACTTTGTGCGATGAAGGGAGGAGAGTGGGGGGGATCATGATATGAATGACAAAAGATATAGGGAAAAAAACAGATTTTGAGAGGAAGGAATAATTTAGCTGGTTGATTATTTAATGGAAAGCAATTATTTTTTGAGAATGGGAGGGGAGAGGGTTAGATGATTGATTAAGTATTGTTGGAATAAAAAAAACAAATGAAGAAATATATTAGAAAGGAAAAATGAAGTTTTAAAATTTTGCTTAGAGATTTTTTGGGAGGGGGACAGGCATTAAGATTTTTCTCTAACAAAACAGAAAATTATTTAAAAATATGATTCTCACTCCTGTATTTATATTATTTACTTTTAAATTAAAGATAAAATTTGGTATTATTTTTTTTGTACTATTCTGTTATCCAATCGACCACTTTCGCCAAATTATACAAATCGCCAAACTAATAGCCAAATTATACATATTGACATAATTTTTATTTTAAATAACGAAAAAATAAATAATTAGTAGAATATTAATAAAAATATGAATAAAAATAAAAATAAAAATCATTTAATGACATTTTAAACACGTGAATCACATTTAATATCAATGAATGTGACATTCACGATCATCCATTATTGGCATTTAATCTTATAGTTTGGCGATCATTTTTTGGTCGATGGGATAACCTAGTAGTACCATTTTTTTTTCAAAAACTCTCCCACCTTCCAAATTTAACTACTATTTTTGAAAAAGAGGGAGAGGGCGCTTCCAATCGAGATTTTAAGATACTTAAACATATTTATTGCTTTTTGTCACATAATAGATTCAACAGTAATAGCTAGTGATGGGAGATAAAGGTATATTTTTATCTATTTTCTTTATTATATGGCTACATCAGTAACTTTTCATTGCGTAAATTTTTTCTTAATGACTCCAGTTTGCGATTGCTTTTATGCCATACCCGATTAGATTTTATCACGTGTCATTTGTGGGTGAATTAGAATGAGTCAGTATTGATAAAGACACGTCAAATTCTCTCCCTAGTGAGTCCCTCATTGAATAAGGATCTCTAATTTATACACAATCTTGTAATATCAAATCTCAAATTGGGAGTCCCGTTGCATACAACATTGTACAGCAAACACTGTGTGCTCACAGCAAAATCTTCGGAAAAAAAATCTCGAACCGAACAAACCTCTGGTCGGATCTTTTGGAAGGGGGGGGGGGTAAAAGTAGGGAAAAGGTCATAGGAGCTGCATAACATGAATAAATGGGTACGGGGCTTTCAATGATATGTCACACGAGAGTGATGGCAAAATTTAGAAAAGTGCCCTGGAGAGGGGAAAGTGAAATAAGGTTCGCCAAAGGTGCATAGCTACATGGAACAAAGAATATAAATTCATATTCCTTCTTCCATGCATAGCTACAATAAGTGCATCACAGGCGTTTTTAATCATATTCCACTTAAGAAAGTATCAATGTAAATTTATAAAAATGCTCTCCCCTTAAGCGCAAAACAGGAGGGGGGGGAGCTGCATAACATGCGAAAGTGGTCACAGGCCTTTCTAACAATATGTTAAATGAGGTGTCTCAGCTAAGTTTGAGAAAGTGCTCCCCATGAGGGAAAAGAAGTTTAAAATCTGTTTTCCCCTGGATATGGTTTAAACCTTTATCGGGCAATGGTCATATACTTACCACTTAATTTTTATTAAAAACTTATAGATTCTGGTTCTATTAAATTTTTTCAACATTTTAGCTAAAAAATTTACCTGCCCCATAAATGGCTAAAATAATAGACCTCTATTTTAGAGGGATTTGATTCACTGTACTGGTTTGTAAGGCAACTTTTGTAAAAGGGGATGTATACAATTTAGAGTCAACTTTAATAAAATTGTGAAAAAAATGTATAACCTGAATGCTTGACAAGAAGAATGAGTATAAGAAGTATATTTATAAATGTCTTGTTTATTATTTTTCTTTCTATTTTCAGTTTCAGTGGTAGGTAAAACTGCTTTTTCTGAAAATCATCGAGTTATTTCCTTGGATGAAAATGGCGCCAATCTCTTCTTGCTGACGCCTTGATGAAGTTCCTGTTATCGTCCGAAATCAAGCTTAAATTCATTTGAAAAAATGTCATCGATTGCAGAAGAAAATCCATCCTCCAGTCAACAGCACTATGTTCCTCGAAATGGGGAGAAGGGAAAACATTTCTCCACTGATACAGGAGAAAAGGTTTATATTTGTGGAGTATGTTCCAAAACATTTTCTAGGAACTCTGATCTAAGAAGGCATCTCTTGACACATACAGGAGAAAAACCCTTTTCTTGTGAATTATGTTCCAAGAGATTTTCTGATAATAGCAATCTAAGAAGACATCGCTTGACTCATACAGGTGAAAAACCTTTTATTTGTAAAATATGTTCCAAAGGTTTTTCTGACAACAGTAGTCTAAGAAAGCACCGCTTGACTCATACAGGGGAAAAACCTTTTGTTTGTGAAATGTGTTCCAAAGGATTTTCTCGGAAAGTTCATCTAAGAACCCATCTCATGACACATACAGGTGAAAAATCTTTTGTTTGTGAAATATGTTCCAAAGGATTTTCTCGGAATAATGATTTAAGAAGGCATCACTTGATACATACAGGAGAGAAACCTTTTGCTTGTGAACTATGCTCCAAAGGATTTTCTGACAATAGTAATCTAAGAAAGCATCTCTTGACTCATACAGGTGAAAAACCTTTCGTTTGTGAAATATGTTCCAAAGGATTTTCTCAGAATAATGATTTAAGAAGTCATCACTTGACTCATACAGGTGAAAAACCATTTGTTTGTGAAATATGTTCCAAAGGATTTTCTCTGAATAATGATTTAAGAAGGCATCGCTTGACTCATACAGATGAAAAACCTTTTGTTTGTGAAATATGTTCCAAAGGATTTTCTGTTAATGGTGATCTAAGAAGGCATCTCTTGACTCATACAAAGTCTGATGTCATACAAGTCATAGATGTCTTGTGTTTCTGGTTCTGAGAGGATTTTATAGACATTGTCAACTAGAAAGACATCTCATGATTGATACAGGAGAAAATGTTATGTTTGTGCAATATGTTTTCCAAAGGATTATTTGATAACCATTACTGAAAAACCCAGTTATCTCATATTAAATAGATACCTCTAAAAAATCTCCTGCATTTGTTGTTGATGTTAAAATTGAGTATGAACACTGTAAGTGTCATTGTATTTACTGTTATCACTTTTCTTCTGTTTTAGCGTGTAGTAATAAATAAAAAAAAATTCCATAATTGTCACAGTTGTCATTTTGATAAAAAGTAAAGAACTCCAGACCTGAACATCAGTTTTTAGTAAATTTTTTGATAGTTTTAATTTTTGTTATGTTACTCTAAAGTAAATTTTCCCTAAAAATAAAAAAATAATCTGACCTGAAAAGGGTAAATTTTACCTCAGTATGTTACTTGATAGCAAAGGCTTTATTCAAGAAGCAATTTTAAAATTTTAAAAGAAATATGTTTTGTGCAAAAATAGAAAAATCGGTACTACTCTGTTATCCCGTCGTCAAATTTTGCAAAATTATACAAATCGCCAAACTAATAGCCAAATTATACATATTGACATAATTTTCATTTTAAATAACGAAAAAAAACAAATAATTAGTAGAATATTAATAAAAATTCAAATAAGAAAAAAGTAAAAATAACTTAATGATATTTTAAACACGTGAATCGTATTTAATGTCATTAAATGAGACATTCACGATCATCCATTATTGGCATTTAATCTTATAGTTTGGCCATAATTTTTTGATCGACGGGATAACCTAGTAGTACCAAAGAATCTTATTTGTTAAATTTTCTACTTAAAAAACTTTCAAAGGATTTAGATGAAGAATGTATCATTATGATATATTCTTTGCACTCAGTGTGAGCTTGGTATTTTTTTTTTTAAATTGCGTAAATAAAGAACTGAACATTTGTTTTGCATGTTTACTCAATTTATATGTACGATTAGTAAATCTAATCAGTCGTGCACTAACATTTCCATCACAAAGTACATCAATTGTTTAGGAAGTAGTCAGATGTGGCAATCCCAAAACTTTCTGCTTTCTTAGGCATGTCAATACTTTCTGAAAAATGTATCATAGCAGCGCCATCTTAATTATATACATCAAAATGTAATCAGTACCATTTTATATCAAGTACTAACTAAATCTAAACTTTTATAAAAATCCTTGCACTAGTTTTTAAAATATGGCCGATGTGAATAATGCAGCATAGCAACACCATCTGTTGAGCGATATACACTAAACACTAATCAGATTTAGTTTATTTCAAGTTCTAACAAAATCTAAAGTTTTGGAAAATTCCATGTGTTAGTTCATGAGATAGAGATAGAGAGTCCACAAGTTATTGTCACATACACACTAACAGACATTTCGTAAAAACATGTCTTTTGAGTTCTATAGAAATTCGGATTCCGAAAATTTTCACGAATCCAATACTTTTTTCTTGTAGAGATAGAAGAATGAAATAAATGCCATTTTTCGAGATCCGTGGAAAGAACATTGTTTTTCCAAATAAGATGTTCGCCACCTATTCCAGTCATGAGAGCGGAAAGGTTTTAGTCCTAGAATCGACCTCACAAAACCCTTGAGTCATCGAACACAAGAAAAATTCCTTTATCTTACGGAAGAGTAATGTAATCAGTACCATTTTATATCAAGTGCTAACTAAATCTAAAGTTTTATGAAAATCCTTGCACTAGTTTTTAAAATATGGCCAATGTGAAATAGCAGCATAGCAACGCCACCTGTTGAGCGATACACACCAAACACTAATCAGATTTAGTTTATTTCAAGTTCTAACAAAATCTAAAGTTTTGGAAAATTCCATGTGTTAGTTCATGAGATAGAGATAGAGAGCCCACAAGTTATTGTCACATACACACTAACACACATTTCGTAAAAACATGTCTTTTGAGTTCTCTGACTCCTAAAATCTATATATATGCGTCGAAAATGGGATTTCGAAATATTTCACGAATCCAATACTTTCTTCTTGTAAAGATAGATGAATGAAATAAATGTCATTTATCGAGATCCGCGGAGAGCACCTGGTTTTTCCAAATAAGATGTTCGCCACCTATTCCGGTTGTGAGAGGTTTTAGTCCAAGAGTCGATGCACAAAACTCTAAGTCATCGAGCACAAGAAAAATTCCTTTATCTTATGGAAGAGTAGTCATAGGGGAATCTAATGATCCATGTCTGCCGGAAGCGAAGTGGTGCATGAGCCAAAAATGAACATCATTAGCGGTTGACTCAGACTTAGCATTGTGTTTCTTCCGTGTTTTCATACTTTCGATTGTATGGCAGTCACAATGCCAAGCCTTTGAGTTAACCACTAGTGATATTCATTTTTGGTTTATGCAGCACTTCACTTCCGGCAGACGTGGATCATTAGATTCCCCTATGACTTACTCTTCCATAAGATAAAGGAATTTTTCTTGTGCTCGATGACTTAGGGTTTAGTGCGGTCGGCTCTCGGACTATAATAATTTCAAGATGATTTTGATGGTCCAAGATCCACAGCTAAAATAAACACTTCAGACAGAGTATCTGTAGGCTAACCACATAAATTTTATATTCGAGAAGAGTACACATGCTCAAACTCATTAGGTGCGTTCGTAATTATGTAAATACGTAGCACATATTGTTGTCGCTCAGTCCGTCCGTCTGTCCGTCTGTCTGTCTGTCCGCATATAACAACGCAAAAACTACCCAACCGAATCGTTTGAAATTTAAAATACATAATTATAGCATAATTTTGTCGAGTCATTTCAAATTTTATGAAAATCGGATGCATAGATCAATTACAGGGACATTCAAAAGGATTCCGTTACATTACGGTCAATGGGAAAAAAAGTTTTAAATGCATTTTAATCGTTTGAAATTTAAAACATATAATTATTGGGTAATTTTGTCGAGTCATTTCAAATGTTATGAAAATCGGATGCATACATCAATTACAGGAACATTCAAAAGGATTCCGTTACATTACGGTCAATAGGGAAAAAGTTTTAAATGCATTTTAATCGTTTGAAATTTAAAACGTATAATTATTGCGTAATTTTGTCGAGTCATTTCAAATGTTATGAAAATCGGATGCATAGCTCAATTACAGGGACAATCAAAGGGATTCCGTTACATTACGGTCAATGGGGAAAAAGTTTCAAATGCATTTTAATGATGTTACACTCATTCGAACATAATAGAATTGGCATGAATCTATGAAATATATACTAAAATATGCATTCTGTACAATCTGTGATGCAAAGAATTTTTATTATTAAATTACAGGGTCACACAAAAGTATTCCACTATATAATGCTATACGGGGAAACATGGTTTGGTACGTGTTTTAATTATATTCAATTATTTCACATTTTATGAATAAGATATACGTTGCTGAGGTGTAATAAAAATGACTTCCTGCATATTTACAGAAACGTAAAGATTTCGACTACTATACTGTATCCGGAGTACGCTCTACTATATCAGCAAGATCTGAATATTTTTAAAACTTCGTTATCGTACGAACGCACCTCATTTGTTACGTTCACGTGCAATTTCCAACTTGTTTATATTCAATAAAGTTGTGTTGAAGCATTACCTGAGAATCAGATAGTGTCATGACTCACAAAAGTTCAAAAACCGCATCAGCTGCTACTTCCCGCTGTACCAGACAACAGCTTAGCAATTCTGTTAGAGAATTGGTCATTTGTTCTAGAATTTTCCACCGGATGGCAGCATCAGCTCTTTGTTGTTTCACTGGAACAGACTCAGAACAATGAGTTATTCAATTGCTGTGGTAGCAGTTAGCAGCAAAATGCTGTGATTGTTTAAAAATCCATTATTATTATTATTACAGAGGGATAGTTATTATTTTAAAATTGCATCAAACTGATAATAATATATATTTAAAGCTATTCTTATTTAGTTTGATGTTTTGTAAAACATGTCAAAAACAGCCATCTTTTTTTTTTTTCTAATGTTGTGATCTGTTTTAATTTTCAAAAAATAAATGTTTTTTGTTCATCCTAAGAAGAATATATTCCAGTTGAATACATAAAACAGAAATATAAAGCTTTTAACTTTTTTTTTATTATAGAGGAACTATCTATTCATGCCTTCATATGGAATAATATTCCATCAAGTTTTGTACTATTAAGAAAAGAAACTGACACCCATAAATGATCAGCCTCTCTCGTTTCACTTGATGATAAATGAGATAATAATTTCTCAATTTGATGAACTACTGTCAATCAGAGTAATTTTGGTCCACATTTAGGGGTACTTTGCTCCACTTTTACAAAATTTTTATCCATGCTGCCTTGGTGTAATCTTTGCAAATATTTCCTTTGACTTCCCAAACTCATACTGGTGCTGCTATTTATATTTTGTGACCAAACCTTTGCCATTAATTCAAGTGACGTACCAGATTTAATCTTTTTTTTTTCTCTCTTCGGTCAATGTCACTTTGATAGGTCAAAGTTACCCTAGTTGATTGAACTGATTTTAGAGCATTAAACTCCATTGTTATGTGTTATGCAGTTTCGTTAAGACTCCTTCCTGTCCGTGCTCGCGAAGACACTCGCAAGCTAATGCTATTCCTAAGGGGAGGTAATTTTCCAATAACTCGTTTGCATTTCAATATTTTTAAATATTTCTTTTTCGACCAAAATTACTTTGACTTTACTCATTTTGGAGCATTAAATTCCATTTTTATACAGTCAAAGTTTTATAATCCGCACACCCATAATCCGCAATTTTCTATAGTTCGCGTTACTTTACGAATCTACACAATGAAATAAACAGTTAAAAAAATTACAAATTAGTGATCAAACAACGATTTTTTTAAACAAATAATTAAAAAAATGAAAACAAAAATCATATTAAAACTTTTTTAAATATAATTCTTTTATTTTATTAACTTTAAAAAAGAAACTGTGTTGCAGAACCTGTGTAATTATTTTATTTAAATGCACATATTTTTTTTAAATAAAATAACTTAAAAAAGGCATTTTCTGAGATAGCCTATTAAATTGATTATTAAATTTCATATTTATTTTTTCATATTATACTGATTATAGAATTAAAAGACCATCTAGGAATAACAAAATGACGTATAATCCATAATGCTCTATAATCCGCAATATTCCATAATCCACATAACCTTTGGTCTCAACTTGTGCGGATTATAGAACTTAAACTATACAAATTTATCTCAGACAGAAAGAAAAAAAGAAACAACAGCGCTTGTTTCCTTTCATTTTCGACTATTTTGAAAGGAGTGTCGTAACTCCTCAGACCCCTTCCTCTCTTTGGATATATTGCGGTGTAAATGTGTACTGGTTTGGAACTAACCAGACTGGTTGGTTCGTTATATTGCAAATAAGTAAATAACAAAATTATAATTTAACAAATTACAACGACTATTTGGAAAATGATATTTTCAAAGACTAAAATTTTCGGTACTTCTAGGTTATCCCGTCGACCAAAAAATTATCGCCAAACTATAAGATTAAATGCCAATAATGGATGATCTTGAATGTCACATTCAATGACATTAAATACGATTCATGTGTTTAAAATGTCTTTAAGTGATTTTTATTTGTATTTTTTATCAATATTCTACTAATTATTTGTTTTTTCGTTATTTAAAATAAAAATTATGTCAATATGTATAATTTGGCTATTGATTTGGCGAAATTGGTCGACGGGATAACTGAGTAGTACCAAATTTTCAAAGACTTATAAGTATATTCTATATTTAAATACATAATGGTACATACGTATTAACGCCACCGCAGCAGAAGTTGTTCTAATGCGGCAATAAACAGCAATTTTGTTCTTCGCACGCACACAAAAAATGAAAATATATATATAAAGCACTGAAAAATGGCGTCAAAAACCACCAAAAAACATTGCAACAAGGAATCTAAAAGATAACCGTGTGCACGTGCGAATAACAAGATTGCTCTTTATTGGCGCATTAGCGCAACTTCTGCTGCGGTGGCGTTAATACGTAAGTACCATAATAATATTAATAAACATCATTTTTAGGATAATCCTATATTACGTAGGCCATGTATTCAACATTCATATTCCTAGACCAATGATAAAAAAAAGTAGATTAAATATAAACAACTTTAACTGTTTAAAATGTGCATTTTTATTGAATGGAATTAATCAGACTGACTTCTGAACGATTTTTATTACGTACGGCATGGACATTGAACATTACTATTCCTGGATCCATAAGAAACAAATTTTAAATGAAATTTCAGTTTCACAATTTTCGGAATTGCGAATTTTTCAACTTCTTAACATTGCACATTTTAAATTTTTAAATCATTGCGTAGAGAAAAAAAATGCACTTTTTAATGAAATTTGTTTGAAATTGCTACCATAATTTGTTTTTAAATTATTATTATTATTTAAAG
Source organism: Maratus speculifer (assembly GCA_964019185.1). Classification (NCBI taxonomy): domain Eukaryota; kingdom Metazoa; phylum Arthropoda; class Arachnida; order Araneae; family Salticidae; genus Maratus; species Maratus speculifer. The sequence goes on along the minus strand of CAXHSM010001376.1, from coordinate 6,913,553 downwards.
TTGTTATTGCTCTTTTTGTCATTATGGCAATAGAGGTATTCCATTTTAGGACATTAAACTTGGAGCAATGAGAAAATGAATAAAATAAAAAACAGAAATATTCCGTTTTTTAACATGAAACTAGGAAATGAATAAATGCCAGGAAATGATTAAAATAAAATAAGTTGCGGAATTCAACCAATAAAAAGATGCATATATTATACTTCAGATTTTCCAATTTACTACCAAGAACAACAACTATTTTCAAAATAGTTAAAAAAGAAAAAATCTTACAAAATTAACAAATTGGAAGAAAGAGATATCAGATTTTTTTTTCATTTTTGCCTATTTCGGGAGGCAGCTGTAACCCCAATATTTCCATCCAAATCTTTGAGCATAATGTGTTGTCAGTGCACACTAATATGGAACTACAGTTGAACCTCGAAAATCCGGAACCGTCGGGACCGCGGCGATTCCGGATTTTCGATTTTTCCGGATTTTGGAGGTTTATTAAAAAATCTTTTTTTTATGGCTATATAATAACAAACAAAAAATGCAATTTTTTCTCCCAGTGCAAACAAATAACGATTCTTCCGATACTACACTTTTTAAAGTTTTAGTGACTTTTATTTTTATTTATTTATTTGAAATTTTACTATATCAATTCATAAATAAGCCACGGTAATATATATAACCGTAAAATACCGTTAATCCGCCCCGCCCCAAACGTGACGCAAAATCGTACAATAGTTAGAGGGAGGCGCTTACACTCGATTTTTCCGCAATCGTTCAACAAAATTTACAGGAATGAGTCATGATGAAATGAATGAATCATGAATTTTGATACTTGAAAAAATTTGGGTTTTTAAAAAAACGTAAATTCTCTCGAAAAAAGCAGAAAAAAGGAGAAATTTGTAAAAAAAAAAGGCCAACACAATCATGAAATTAATTTAAAAAACTCGAAAAATCGCACACTTCATCAAAGATTCATGATTCATTCATTTCAGCATGATTCATCCTTTTTTCAGCGATTTTTTTGAGAGGGAGAGCGTTTTCTCGGGATTTTTTGAAAACTTCAAATTTTTTATAAAGTGGGGAGGGGGTGTTTGATCGGGAAGGACGGATTAACGGGATTTTACGGTAGTTATCAGAGTTTAACTGCAGTTGATGAAAATTACAACTATGTCTTATTTTATAAATTAATAAAACTGAAATCGGAAAAATGTCCGGATTTTAGAGATTTCCGGAATTTGGAGGTCCGGATTTTCGAGGTTCAACTGTAAAGACAAGAGACCGACCAATCCGAGAAATGACACGGGGAAAAATACAAATTTATCTCAAACAAAAATACAAAAAGTACTATTTTTTTTTCATTTCATTTTTCGACTATTTTGGTCTGTAATCCATCAGCCCTCCCCCTCCCCCCGCTTCTTTCGGTATGTTCTGATGTCAATGTGGACTAATATGGGGTTAAGAAGAATGGCTATTTCGCTATATGACCGAAGAAAAAAATTAGATTTACCAAAAATAAATAAAGATTGCAGAAAAATAAATTACTAATTTATTTCAAACACAATGGATTAATAATCAGCATTTTTAAACTATTTGGAAAATAGTAGTTTTTCTTGGTAGAGAACTGGGAAAGCTGAAGTACGTCTGAATCTTTTTATTGATTGAATTCCGCGACTTATTTGTTTTCTGATTGGCCCATGCTTAATGTCTAGAAATGGAATTCTTCTGTTGCCACAATGACAAAAATATATTAAAAACTGCAATCAATAAATAAATAAATAAATAAAATAACTCAAAACCAATGGAGATACAGGTTTAAAACAAATTGTATTTAAAAGTAGATTTTTTAATTTATATGACGGTGTAAAAATTGAAAATGTGCGATATTTAGAAGTATAAAAAAATTACAGTACCGAAAATGATTAAACTGAAAATTCATTTAATATTTGATCATGATTGGTCCAGGCATATTAACGTGACTCTGTTATAACGTAAGCTAAGCTTTGATCGCCATATAAAATATGTTATTATTAATAAAAGACAAATCACTGTTTAAAACAGGTCTTGCTGGAATTTTCACCTTGCAATAATTAAGTTACGAATTAAAAACATTAAATTTATTACTTTCTCAAAAGGTGAAGATAAAAAGATTAAAAACAATATTTACGGATGTTATATGTCCCGAGATCTTTCGGACATACATATGTCCATTCTCAAGGATAGTCATGAACTGGATGGGAAAACTAGAACTGACGGAGATACAAAGCAAAGCATTAACACTCATGTGCAAGAATTGAGCCGGTCTATTTTCTTGAAAGGGGGGGGGGGAAGAAATTCATGTAGAACTTTCAGCAGTTACTCTTCTAGAAGTGCCCAGGATATTGTGCCATATTGCAGGAATATTATAAGAAAGGCTGTTGTTACATGTATTATAATTGTTACTTAAAATTTCTATTGATTCCCGGATTATTGAAAGATAGTAGTTGGAAGCTTGAAAGATAATCTTTGCTTTATCGAAATTTAGTTTTATGTTTTCTTTCTGATTCAATCTATATAATGCTGTACTTGGTTGATTGAATTTGATGTCTTCAAATATCAGATTCAAATCATCATATACTTTTTTTAGCATAAAGTGAAGTTGTTACAACAGTTTAAAAAGATACTTAGTACCTACAATGTGAATGTGCACTAATTTATCTTTCTGCGTCAGAGAGAGAAAAAAATATGAGCACCCCTCCCCCTTTTGGTCGCTTCTAGCTACAGCCTGTGTATGAAGAAGAAAAAAATTGCAGATTTATCTAAAAAGGTGACCAAAAAAAGCATTGTTTTAATTTACCATGCGTAAAATAAACAAATAAGAAAAATCATGCGTTAAGCATATAGATTCTGTAACACTTACCAACACCTTCTGAAATCTTTTACAAAACTTCGCTACCCAAAGAAATAAGGTGTTACTGTCGATAACAAACCATGTATTTCAATATTTTTGAACAGCCCTGTATTTGATTTGTCATTTGATATAGATACTATATAATGGAGAAATTTAGTTAAGCAAGAAAATGCCTAACTGGTTGAAATTTTTCTTTTACCAATTTATACTAACAGATGGAAACATACTACAATAGTTTTGTTCAGCCCTGTAGTTTACCTAGTACCTTTATTTCACGAAAGTATTTTTGTAAAAATTTAGTTCAAACAAAAATACTCTTAAACTATTTAAATCACATTTCCAGAAATTATCATCTATAAGCGAACCTGTATCCAGTTCATTGAGTGAACATGAGTAGGGGAAAATTGAGAGTCCGACCCCAGAAGGAGGCGTGAGGCTCGGTGGTGGTGGTGGGCACCTCCTCCTCAAACCTCCTCCACAATCCTCCTCCTCATTCCTCAAGGTTGTCTTATAAGAGAAGGGGTTAAAAGGAAATTTTTTTTTAATTTTAAGCGGGAATTTTAGGGAGTTAGAATTTTTAAACCATACTATAGTATGGGGATGTTTTTTAATGCGGGGACTTTAAAAATTTTCGGCGTGTACGTGGGGTATGTTTTTCGATTGAATTTTGCTGTTCTTAATTTAAAAAGGTAATTAAAAATTATGAGTGAAATTTTTTCAACATACTCCAGTATGAGGGATTATTTTTCGAGTGGTGATTTATTAAGAAATTTTAATAATTTAAACTTTAAAATTTTCAACAGTTTAAATTCATTTTGAGTCACGTGTAAAAGTTAATCCAATTTAACAAATGAATCATTAAAATTAATTTCAAATAATAATTATAAATAATGAGTGAAAAATAATGAAGACACTTTAATTATTTCGGCGTGCTGTAGTATGATAGGTTATTTTAATGTGATAATTTTTTTCGATTGAATTTTGCTGTTGTTCATTTAAAAAGATAAATGAAAAGTAATTAAAAATAAAGAATGAAGCGACTTTTTTTTTTCACCGTGTTTTAGATGAGGGGTTAAGCGGGTATTTGGGGACACAGAATGTTTTTTTCTGTACTATTGTACGAGTGGTTTTTAATTTTAATGTGGCGACTTAAAATTTTTCGGTGAACTTTAGTTTAGGGATTTATTTTTTGATTTTAAGTGGGAATTTTGGGGAGATTGATTTTTTTTTCCACTTTGCTCTTACATGATGAGTTAAGCGAGTATTTTGGGGGAAATTATTATTTTAGACTAATCATACGCGAAGGATATTTTTTTTTCGGGGGGGTTGATATTTTAATAAAGAACTAATTAAGAAAGGTTCATTCATGGTGAATTAATGAATTATTTTTTTAGGAGTAATTTTGTTAAGATTGAATTATTTTTTCATTTTTTTTTAGTTTTAAGCGGATATTAATGTTAAATAGGGGGACTGTAATTTTTTGCAATGAAATTGACGCGCGCTCGTCGATCTAACCGTTCGGAGTTTATAGTTTTCTTCAAATCATTTGTGAATATTGGTTTAGAATTTATTAGAAGGACTTCCACCACTTTTATATCTATCCATTATCATAAATAACACATGCTAGTAATGGGAAATTTGGGAATAACAATTTTAAATATTTATTTAATGGAGGAACTTTAAAATTATTTCGAGTGCTATTTTTAGTCAACTATGTTATACACTTGATATTTTAGAATAGTTAAAAAATAACTTTAAAATTTGAATGAAAAAATATGTTTCAAGATAGGATTTTACGTGCTAGCATTGAATCGCACTCGTCGTCCTAACGGTTTGGAATATGTGGTTTCCTTCGAAGCTTGGTGAAAATTTAATTGAAATTATTATTATTATTATTTTGTGTGTGTTGTATGTATGTATGTGTGTGTGTGTTGTATGTATGTGTGTTGTATGCATGTGTGTGTGTATGTATATGCGTGTGTTGCATGTATGTATGTATGTGTTGTATGTATGTATGTGTGTTGTATGCATGTGTGTGTGTATGATTATGCGTGTGTTGTATGTATGTATGTGTGTTGTATGCATGTGTGTGTGTATGTATATGCGTGTGTTGTATGTATGTATGTATGTATGTATGTGTTATATGTATGTATGTGTGTTGCATGTATGTGTGTGTGTGTTGTATGTATGTGCATGTTGAATGTATGTTTAATTTTTTTTTGCCGATAGGTGTGATCTTTAGCTGAAAGTGACCTAGGGTCAAAATTTTCACCCAGGAACCGCCACGGGGAGGCAGATCACATGATTTCCGTATTGCACACATTCACATACATTATTTCGAGTGTTATTTTTAGTGAACCATAGTATGCAATTGAAATTTTAGAATAATTAAAAAATAACTTTAAAATTTAAATGAAAGAATGTTTCAAAATGGAATTTGACGTACTAACATTTAATCGCGCTCGTCGGCTTTTACTGTTTGGAGTCTGTCATTTTCCTTTAACCTTGGAAAACCTTGCGTCAATAAGGATATTTCAGAAAGACCCCCACTTTGAGTACTTTTTTAAAATAATATTTGTAATGAGATGTGTTCGCGCGCGTCAGCCTAACTGTTTGGAGTATCAACATAAAATCATCAAATTAATACAAATTATTTCAAATAGTAAGAAAATGATTGATTAAAATCACCAAGTATGATCAAAGTACTTCAAGCAATGAGAAAATAAATGTTTAAAATCGACAATTTAACATTAAATATTTCACAAAATAAAAAAACGAAAGATTAAAATCGCCAACTCAAAATGAAATCTCATGCAATTAGAATAAAAACATTAAAAAAAAATCGCCAAATTAAAAGATTATTCTTATCTCACAATAAATAATGTGAAAGACCTATTCAAAAATTCCAGTTGAAGAAAGTTTTCGTTCAAAATTTAATTAAAACTTCTAAAGATTTGGAATATCACATAAAAAAATTTAAGTAAAAAAAAATTTCGAAGTATCAACATCAAAGATTAATTTTTTTATGAATTTTATAATGCTGTTCTAATAATTGACCTTGCAAAGAAAGATAAACAAACAATAATTCACCATTTGCTTGATAAGACTCAACCCAGAAAAAGACGAATTCCCCCAAAATCACTCTTAATATTTGAATTCAGTCCAACATTAATCTCCCAAGGTTTTATATAAAAATTAACATGCAATCGGAAATACTTCAAATGAATTTACAATAATAATAATATCAATAATATGTCAAAATTTTCTTTAGTAAGTTTATTTAATAAGAATATTATTAAAACTTGTCTCAGTAAGTAATCTGTAGTAAACATACTAAAGTTTAAATTATCCCACCCGAATAACTATTCGCTTAAATTATATTTATTACTACTAGACGGTTGCCCGCCCTCAGTAGCCCGAAGACTATCTGAATGCCAGTTCTACAACCCCACACATTCACGTTTCTGTGCCATGTCTCGTCAGTTTCCGGCAGATATGTTTGATCGGTGTTCTGGGGTTTCGTTTGCATATCTTTTTTTATTGTTAATGAAGAGGTCTTCCATTTGTTCTTCCATCTGTTCTTCTTTCTGTTCTTCCATCTGTTCTTCCATTTGTTCTTCCATTTGTTCTTCCATTTGTTCTTCAATTATATTCGACGATTCACTGTTTGAGAGCCTATCTGTCCTTTTATTTATAGAAGTTCAAAATGAAAAAAGATTTTCTTAGCAGACGATTTTTTGTGATAAATACATTATCTGTTTTATATTTCTTCTGCTTTATTCCTTTTATTTATAGAGTTCAAAATGAAAAAAGATTTTCTTAGCAGACGATTTTTTGTGATAAATACATTATCTGTTTTATATTTCTTCTGCGTTTACCTAAGCTGTGTAAAATCTCTATAAATAAAAGGAATAGAGGATGAGAGCCTATCTGTGCCTCAATTATCCTCAGAATTCCTTTTATATATATATAGATTATAAATAGTTGGGTGGTTGGTTGTTGAAAACTTATCAGTGAGATGAAATTGAAGGGGAGGGGATGTAATAATTTAACAGTTAAAACTGAAAATGTAACTGACATACTAGTTATTTGCGGAAACAGTTGAATGGTTGATTGGTTGGTTAAAACTTATCAATGAGATGTAATTGAAGGGGGAATCTAATAACTTAACAGTTAAAACAGAAAACTTAAGTCACATATAAATGATTATGGCTATTAAAATTTGTCGATTACTAAATATTAGTGAATCATTTTTAAATAATTTGTAAAATTATTTTAACAATTTGTTTAAACCTTTAACACGAACTTGTATTTTTGATATATTTAACTTTTTTAAAACTTTTTTAATGATACTAAAATTATTAATAAGTAATCACACTATGACTGATAAACTAAAATATAATACATTTCATAAGAAGTGAATATGTCTATTTAACTGATGAGGTGACTCATAAAATCTCAAAGTAATCCTAAACACATATGAATTTTTTTTCTTTTCTTCGTGATTTTTAACTGATAAGTCACAATAAAAATTATTTTTGCATGTGTGAAGTAATCACTTTCGACGATCTTTCTTACTTTTTAGTTACTAAATTACAGGCCTTAATGGCCCAATGGTTAGCGTCGCTTGTTAAAAATGAGAAGTATGATCAGATGTTTGTGGTTTCGAAACCTGCGAGAAAAATTACTAAGAAAATGTTGTTACGTTAATACATCTTACCTGCAAATAACGCTTATCATCGAAAGGGCATAAACTAATCTTATTCTGTGTTAACGTGTGCAGACGTTGTGCATCATAATTTTTCAAACTGTCGAAAAACTTCGGTTATAATATTGTGTTAATGAAAATTCAAATTATATACAACACAAACAGCTTCTCTATACTCTTCAGTGATGTGATCGTGATCACGTGTGCGTTTCGAATAAAAAGAATGCTTTCAAATGTGACACAACTTTGTTTCTTGAAATGCCAATTCTTGCACGGGTATAAACTTTAAAGACTCTATATTTAATAACTTCTGTCCTAATATATCCTTCTCTCACACCATTTGAGTTAAATACCGTTCAACACAAACTTTTCATCAATATACTAAGTAATGATTGTTCAGAATAAACACCTATTTGATAAATACTATATATAAAATATTGAAAATGAGAAGTTTGAATTGTATTGTGATTGATTCATTTAATGAAATCGTGTGGTATGCATTATATATTTCTCGATAAAGTTATGAAGAGAAAGCTAAATATTCAACTGTGATAGTCTTTCATTGAAAAAAATTTAAGAAGACATGCTTAAAAATCATTAAATTTGGTTACTAAGTACATTGTAAGATGTGAGTGTAAAGAGTGTATGTTCATTATTTGATATTTAATACTCAATTTTCTTTGTTGATTTGGAAACGCTTATAATCTTTTTGAAAACTTTAGTGTTATATTTTTACTAACATACATGCGAATGTTCAAGGGAAGAATTTTTATGAATGATTAAGTATTCCTATTTATTGTGTGATTCATATATTTATATTTATTCATTTCTTAATTACAAGTTTGTTGTTGTTGTTGTTTAATATTTCTAAATGGTGTTTTAATTTTTTACATAGTATAAATTTTATCTTCTTTAGTAATTTTAATAAAATTATGCATATTATGAATAAATGTTAGTACATCATATAAATAAGTTTAAAAATGCGAAAGTTAAATCATTGTTAAATGAATAATTTTAACGGTAATTAGTAAAGAAGGAACCAACACACAATGAAATATATCAATAAATTTGGGTACTTAAACTTGTTTTTATAACATATGAGAAGAAAAGATCATTCACAGTGATGACTCATCATGATTAAAGTTTGTTGTTATTCAAAATATTGCTTAATAATAATTTGGTGTTTATTGAAAATTTTGAAAAGAATTCCTTTTTTATTTTATATATTTATTTTAATTATGAAAATTTTAATTAAACACTAATTAATTAGAAAAAATCCTTTAAAAATGTTAATTACACATTCATTAAGAAAAATAATCTATTAAGTATTCGATAACATGTGTGTTTCTTGAAAATGATGAAAAGAATTTCAATTCTATTCTATTAATAAGATTTTAAAAAATTATATTCAGGATTTAATTAAATTCTTAATTATGACGTATCAAATAAATTAAGTCCCTTTTTAATTGTATATTATATTAATTATATTCCATATGAATAAAGTAAATTCATTAAGTCTTAATTTCATATTTGAACGTGACATTTTAAGTTATCTCATGATTCAGAGTATTGGGAAATAACGTTAAAGATAAGGCGTGGGGTCAACAGTCTGATTCATTCGGTATATTGTCACTGACTGGTTATGAAGTATGGTTTCTAACGTGTTCAACTGTTGATAGTAAAACGAATTTAAGTAAGTCAATTTACTTCTTATGTTTTATTCTTAACATTAATTGTAAATAAAATATCGCGATTTTGCTAGCAATAAATGATCCATCACATTATCCTTAAAAATCATTTTATTATGAAATAGTCATTTCTTATTTATGTTGGAAAAATTAATATTCTATTGTACTTAACTAAAGTGTTTTAAAAAGAGGTGAAGAGTTATAATTTAACATTAAGATTAGTCTTCTAAAAATGTAATATTTATATTTTAAAGAGACTCTTAAAATTCATTAAGATCAGTTGAAAATTACTGAAGAATTATTATTATTATTATTATTATTTAATATTTAATTGTTCTAACAGTGAAAAATTACCCATGTGAAAAGTTCTCTCTACATTAAAAATTGCTTACACTTACAGCTCATAATTATTTTATATGATAATGATATTAGTTAAATTAAAAATTAAGCGAATAGTTATTCAGGTGGAATAATTTAAACTTTAGTATGTTTACTACAGATTACTTACTGAGACAAGTTTTAATAATATTCTTATTAAATAAACTTACTAAAGAAAATTTTGACATATTATTGATATTATTATTATTGTAAATTCATTTGAAGTATTTCCGATTGCATGTTAATTTTTATATAAAACCTTGGGAGATTAATGTTGGACTGAATTCAAATATTAAGAGTAATTTTGGGGGAATTCGTCTTTTTCTGGGTTGAGTCTTATCAAGCAAATGGTGAATCATTGTTTGTTTATCTTTCTTTGAAAGGTCAATTATTAGAACAGCATTATAAAATTCATAAGAAAAATTAATCTTTGATGTTGATACTTCGAAAAATTGTTTACTTAAAATTTTTTATGTGATATTCCAATCTTTAGAAGTTTTAATTAAATTTTGAACGAAAACTTTCTTCAACTGGAATTTTTGAATAGGTCTTTCACATTATTTATTGTGAGATAAGAATAATCTTTTAATTTGGCGATTTTTTTTAAATGTTTATATTCTAATTGCATGAGATTTCATTTTGATTTGGCGTTTTTAATCTTTCGTTTTTTTATTTTGTGAAATATTTAATGTTAAATTGTCGATTTTAAACATTTATTTTCTCATTGCTTGAAGTATTTTGATCTTACTTGGTGATTTTAATCAATCATTTACTTACTATTTGAAATATTTTGTATTAATTTGATGATTTTATGTTGATACTCCAAACAGTTAGGCCGACGCGCGCGAACACATCTCATTACAAAATTTTATTTTAAAAGAGTACCCAAAGTGGGGGTCTTTCTGAAATATCCTTATTGACGCAAGGTTTTCCAAGGTTAAAGGAAAATGACAGACTCCAAACAGTAAAAGCCGACGAGCGCGATTAAATGTTAGTACGTCAAATTCCATTTTGAAACATTCTTTCATTTAAATTTTAAAGTTATTTTTTAATTATTCTAAAATTTCAATTGCATACTATGGTTCACTAAAAATAACACTCGAAATAATGTATGTGAATGTGTGCAATACGGGAATCATGTGATCTGACTCCCCGTGGCGGTTCCTGGGTGAAAGTTTTGACCCTAGGTCACTTTCAGCTAAAGATCACACCTATCGGCAAAAAAAATTACATACACATACATTCAACATGCACATACATACAACACACACACACATACATGCAACACACATACATACATACATACAACACACGCATATACATACACACACACATGCATACAACACACATACATACAACACACACACACATACATACATACAACACACACACACATACATGCATACAACACACACAAAATAATAATAATAATAATTTCAATTAAATTTTCACCAAGCTTCGAAGGAAACCACATATTCCAAACCGTTAGGGCGACGAGTGCGATTCAATGCTAGCACGTAAAATCCTATTTTGAAACATATTTTTTCATTCAAATTTTAAAGTTTTTTTTTAACTATTCTAAAATATCAAGTGTATGACATAGTTGACTAAAAATAGTACTCGAAATAATTTTAAAGTTCCTCCATTAAATAAATATTTAAAATTGTTATTCCCAAATTTCCCATTACTAGCATGTGTTATTTATGATAATGGATAGATATAAAAGTGGTGGAAGTCATTCTAAGAAATTCTAAACCAATATTCACACATGATTTGAAGAAAACTATAAACTCCGAACGGTTAGATCGACGAGCGCGCGTCAATTTCATTGCAAAAAATTAAAGTCCCCCTATTTAACATTAATATCCGCTTAAAACTCCAAAAAAATGAAAAAAATAATTCAATCTTAACAAAATTACTCCTAAAAAATAATTCATTAATTCACCATGAATGAACCCTTCTTAATTAGTTCTTTATTAAAATATCAACCCCCGAAAAAAAAATATCCTTCGCGTATGATTAGTCTAAAATAATAATTTCCCCCAAAATACTCGCTTAACTCATCATGTAAGAGCACAGTGGAAAAAAAAATCAATCTCCCCAAAATTGCCACTTAAAATCAAAAAATAAATCCCTAAAATAAAGTTCACCGAAAAATTTTAAGTCGCCACATTAAAATTAAAAACCACTCGTACAATAGTACAGAAAAAAACATTCTGTGTCCCCAAATACCCGCTTAACCCCTCATCTAAAACATGGTGAAAAAAAAAAGGTCGCTTCATTCTTTATTTCTAATTACTTTTCATTTATCTTTTTAAATGAACAACAGCAAAATTCAATCGAAAAAAATTATCACATTAAAATAACCTATCATACTACAGCACGCCGAAATAATTAAAGTGTCTTCATTATTTTTCACTCATTATTTTTAATTATTATTTGAAATTAATTTTAATGATTCATTTGTTAAATTGGATTAACTTTTACACTTGACTCAAAATAAATTTAAACTGTTGAAAATTTTAAAATTTAAATTATTAAAATTTTTTAATAAATCACCACTTGAAAAATAATCCCTCACACTGGAGTATGTCGAAAAAATTTCACTCATAATTTTTAATTACCTTTTTAAATTAACAACAGCAAAATTCAATCGAAAAACATACCCCACGTACACGCCGAAAATTTTTAAAGTCCCCACATTAAAAAACACCCCCATACTATAGTATGGTTTAAAAATTCTAACTCCCTAAAATTCCCGCTTAAAATTAAAAAAAAAATCCTTTTAACCTCTTCTCTTATAAGACAACCTTGAGGAATGAGGAGGAGGATTGTGGAGGAGGAGGATTGAGGAGGAGGTTTTGAGGAGGAGGTGCCCACCACCACCACCGAGCCTCACGCCTCCTCCTGGGGCCGGACTCTCATTTTTCCCCTACTAACATGTATATCATTTTGTTTATATTCTATAAGCATTTCATAGTAAACTCATTTCAACTTTGTTGGAAAGTGTTAAAAATATTAAATTGTAAGTTAAAAAGTGACATTAGCAAGAATTATACTTGCCTAATATAAAAGTACCAAGAATTCTACCCAAGAATGGGAACAATTATGTAGTTTTATTCAAAAAAATATTTTCGATTTTTTAATCAAAAGGAAGCCTTGCTTATGAAAATCGAAGATGTATAAGAAAGTCACGTGATTTTGACTATTATAAAAAAAATGAAATGATAACGATGGAACAGTATTTGGCGTTTTATACCCTCTGCTGAGTATTAAATCAAAAATATCCAACTGACATAGAAAAGAACGAAGAGGTCTGCCCAGAGATGTTGATGACAGTCACATGATTAGGCTACCATATAGAGATGATAGGAGGTAATATTGATGTGTCTTTTTTAATGATAAAGAACACAAAAACACAAATAAAAAGCAAAAGAGACAAGACCTTAGAAAAAAAACATCTGATTAGCTTATAAAACTATTATTTATGAATTAAGTAAACATGCCAAATCAATATCCAATTAATTGTTTATATATTTTTAGAGAAAAAGACAAGCTCTTGCTGGGTTCAAAGAATACATGATAATGAAATATGCTTCATCTGAATCCTTTGAAAGTTTTTTAAGAATAAAATTTAACAAATAAGCTTTTTTTTTACACAAAAATATTTTTAGCATACTTATTTTCTATTTTCAAAAGTTTTATTTCAATAAAACCCTTGCTTTCGTGTGACATACTGAGGTATAATTTATCCTTTACAGGACAGATTAAATTTTAATTTTAAGGGAAAGCCACTTCACAGTAAAATAACAAAAACAAAACTTTCAAAAAGTTTTACTGAAAACTAATAAACAGATCTGGAGTTATTTGCTTTTTATCAAAATGACAACCGTGACAATTATGGAAAAAATTTGCATTTTTTTATTTGATTACTAAATGCTAAAATAGAAGAGATGTAATAACAATAAATGCAATGACATATACAGGTTTCATACTCAATTTTAACAACAAAAAACATATATAAGAGAATTTTAAGGGGTATTTATTTAGTATGAGACAAATATTTTATTAAAAATAATGGTTATTAGTTAATCCTTTTGAAAACATCTTGCACAAACAAAACCTTTTCTCCTCTATAAATCATAATATGTCTTTCTAGTTGACAATGTCTAGAAAATTCTTTGAGATACATCTCAGAAACACAAGGATTTTATCCTGTATGTGTTAAGAGATGCCTTTTTAGATGATCATTAAGAGAAAATACTTTGAAACATATTTCACAAATAAAAGGTTTTTCTCCCGTATGCGTCAAGAGATGTCTTCTTAGACTAGTACTCCAAGAAAATCTCTTGCAACATACTTCACAAGCAAAAGGTTTTTCTCCTGTATGCATGAAGAGATGGGTTCTTAAGTCACCATTCTGAGAAAATCCCTTGGAACATATTTCACAAATAAAAGGTTTTTCTCCTGTGTGCGTCAAGAGATGGCTTTTTAGATTAAAATTCAGAGAAAATCTCTTGGAACATAATTCACAAGCAAAGGGTTTTTCTCCTGTATGAGTCAAGAGATGTCTTCTTAGACTTATATTCTGAGAAAACCCTCTGGAGCATACTTCACAAATAAATTTTTTTTCTCCTGCATGCATCAACAGATGCCTTCTTAGAGAACTATTCTGAGAAAATCCTTTAAAGCATATTTCACAAACAAAAGGTTTTTCAACTGCATGCGTCAAAAGATGCTTTCTTAGATAACTATTCTTAGAAAATGTTTTGGACATGCTTTACAAATGAAAGATTTCTCCCTTCTATGAATGGAGGAATGCTTTTCTTTATCCCCATTTTGAGAAACAAAGTGCCGTTCACCAGAGGAAGAATTTGCTTCTGCAATCGATGACATTTTCTCAAATGAATTTAAGCTTGATTTCGGATGATAACTTCTTCAAGGAGTCAGCAAGAAGAGATTGTTGCCATTTTCAACCAAGGAAATGACTTCCTTAGTTTCTGGAAAAACAGTTTTATCTATCACCGAATCTAAAAACAGAAAGAAAAATAATCAACAAGGCATTTTAAAATAAACTGCACTAATTTTTAACTCTGAATTAAGAAGCCGATGTTCCAATTTTCATTTCTTTAAACAGTACAAAATTAATGCATTAAATTATGCAAACATATATTCTTTGGCGTGATTTAACTCGAGAATTGTTTCATTGATTCAGCTACACATGCGTAAGTGTGCATGCGATACAGTAGACACTGCCATATCTGGATTGATAAAAACTGAAAATTAATTTCATTGACTATTGGTAATTTTAATTTTTCACCTCCTAAAATTTCATATACTTATTTAGCATCTTCTCGAAAGCTATCCAAACAAGATTTTTACCTCTTTGGTGTCCATACAAGCAGCCCCAACTCAATTTCACCCCTACTACTCATACTCATTCATGTTGTTAAGCATTCGAATTATATAGACTTTTTTCACCATTTTTTAAACTTTTTAAAGTTGAAATTGTATTTTATACTTTTCTAATTCTTTTTTACAAAAGTTGCCTTGCGAACGTCTAAATATGTTTTGACCATCAGTGGTCAAAGAAAGTAGATTTTTTTTTTTTTTTTTTTTTAGTTAATAAATTTAGTGCAACATTTTGAGCAACAACATTTCAAAGAATTTTTGGCAAAATTAACAGTATTATTGGATAAATGATTCTACATATTTTTTTTATAATTAATTTCTTTTATAATTTTTAATTTTCTAGCTATTTTTTAAACAAAGTTTCTTTGTAGTGTAACATTATGTAAATTCATTTTTTGTGCATTTTTTAAGGTGTATATAACATTAACTTTTATAATATAACAATATGTCTTAGTTTCACAAGTACAATAAATATATAAACTGTATGAAATATATAAAAATTAGTTGGAGAGAAGGGGCACATCTGTACAATTTTTTTAACCATTTCTCAAAATTATTGAGACATAATAATAAAAATTGATTTACATGAATGTTTATACTTCGTTTGTTCTTCAGCTGAATGCACTTATTAACAATTTCTAAGTTATATGATCATTCCAAATATTGTCTAACTTGTTCACATGTGGAGCATTGGAGGGGTAGTAGTTTTGAATACGCCTGTGGCACATGTGCTTAAATTTTAAAAAATGTGAAAAAAAACTGCGATAGAAACTATTTAGATGCCCTAATTTAAGACAAATTTATCCTTGATAAATAGAAAGTGCATAATAAAAGAGATAATAATAATTTTTTGTTTTGTGGGGGATAAAAATAAGAGAATTCCAGAGATGATTATCAGTAGAATTTTTTTCTGAAATGTTATTTTACCAGAGGGAAAATACACATCCCTGCTCTAACTATATATTTTTTCAGCGGCACTTTGAAGAAATTCACATTTCCTCTGCTTCCACAGTCTTTTGACTAAATTTGTGCTTTTTTGATAAAATTAGTGGATTTTTTTTCAGTCTCGAAAAATTTGCATTCTCTTTGGCGATCTTTTAACAAAATTTGCGTTTTTAAGGAATTTTAATGAGATTTTTAAAAATTTGTATTATATAGTAAATTTTTAAGATTCGTGAAAAAATTCCAGTTATTACAATGCTTAAGCTCACTGCAATAAACTTTGTCCACTGCTATTTTGAGCTTTTAGCGATTTTTTGAGGTTTTTTTTTTTTTTTTTTTTCTTTTGGGCGGTAATTTTTTTCTGTCACTGACAGGGAACTAAAAGGGCCAAAATGCATAAAAGGGGACCTTTTGGGAGCCCTGTAATTGAGATCACGTCTTAACTTCTAATGTCTTAGCTGACTGCAAATAAATTTCTTAAAATAATTGTAATAGTAAATATAAATATTTCCTACAAGATTATGGTCCTCGATTTGAACAATTTTACTAAATTACACAAATGACCAAAATATTTGCCAAATTATACTAATGGAAGATTGTTGCCATTCTAAAAATTTAAGATAGGAAAATTAATGAAAATAAATTTTAAAAATTCATTAATGAATATGGTTACTTTATTTCTTGTATAAATCAAATATAAAATTTGATTTATACAAGATGATTTCAGACAAAAGTATAGGGTAGATTGGGATAGAATGGCACAGTTGATTCTTACCTTTATGTATCATTCTAAACATTTCATCAATTCTAAACATTTCATCAATCACACACAAGATGAAGTCATGGTAACCCTATTTTCAGTAGAAAAAAGTGTCTGATCTAGATAAGCTTGCAGTTGTATAAAGAAAAAAATATTTCAAGAATCAAAAGTAAATTTGATTCACATACTTTTTATACTTGCTGTTTTTTAATGAACTGCTTATGCGTAGATGTAATAGTTTCCCTACTTATGGAGTATTGTACTTTATCAGACTAGAAATGTGAATGCAAAACCCGTAATATTCCTATGATTCTTATAAAAATTTTTAATCATGTGCTTAAATAACTTTAAGCTTGTATTTTTTAAGGTTTTTTGGGGGAGAGGAGATTAGTGCATTAAATAATAACACATTAAAAACTATTTACTATTCTATGAATTGTTTAATACAATAAGTATAACAATATATTAAACTTGTTTTCCTTTGATAACCATAACTGCTATATATATGTTAATTTGTGGTTTAATATAGTGATTTATCGCTAACTGTGATTTTTTTTAATAGCAAACAGTGTTGATCTTGAACGTCATAAAATTTTACATAAGCAAAAGGGGGAGGAGGTGGTTCTAGCATTAGCTTATTTTTCCTAGCAAAGGGGAGGGATAGGGGTACAAAATGACTAAAAATAAGCTTAGGTAATATCTGAATGGCCTATTGTATATTATTTGAAAGGCGTGCTTCATTAAAACCAAAAAGATTGGAAAAAATAATATTTTTAAACATAAACCAAAGATTTCTAAAATATCAATAAGAGTGATGAAAACTATTGTTTGATTATATGATAATGTCTAAAACGAAACACATTTTGTTTAAGTGATCTGAAAATTTCCAGACATTAAGTATTTACAGGTTTGCTTTCAATCTTTTAGATACAAAAACTAGGTATAAAGTAAAACAAAAGAGAAAATGTTTTACAAACAACTGAATTCCCTTTCTTTTTGGCAAACCAGAGGTTCTGCATCTCCAGATAGTAAATACTAAGAAGTGCTGAGTTTGAACCCAACTGTGCCCATTGGCCTAATTGTTTGGAATATTTTCCCCTTGATTTCCTTGCAATATGGGTATGGTTCCTTAAAAAGAACCCCCCCCCCCCCTCACAGAGAGAGCACCAGCCTTCGGGCTCATACCCCTCGTTTGAATAATTGGCCATCAGAAACATGCCTTTACTTTTAAAATCACGTGAATTTAATTTGAAATATTACTAAAATATGATCTTAATTAAGAAGAATCAGTAAAGTATTGCTAAAAACATGGGTACATTTTTAGTATAAGGGTTAGTGGAGCTATCTGGGATACTCTACTAAAGGCAGTTTTCTCAGAATTGGGAAACTATTGTAAGTTGGAAATGGCATCATTTCCTTTCTTTTGGTTAGCTGACCACACAGCAAAAAAAGAACAATGGAATCATTTCATAAGTATAAAACAGAAACAAAACTTCCTTATTTTATGATTGTTGATGTAAATTAGTGAAGTAACTTTATGAGGCAAGTTTCATTCAATAATTTAGAAAAATACATTTCCCATTTAAAATAAAATTTAATCATAGATAATTGATTATGAACTTGAACTTTGCTTTTAATATTTTAATCAGTTTTAAAATTATCTAAATTATTATTATTTTAGTTTATTACTTATTGTAACAGTGTATTGTATTCTAAGCATTCATTATAGTTTTAATTGCATTGTTGGTTACATTCAAATTATTATTATAAAAATGTAAACAAAGCAATGACCAGAAATCCACAAAATTCTAAAATCCACTCAACCTCTGGTCCCAAGCTGTGCGGATTTCAGGAAGTCTATTGTATATATATATATATATATATTTAAGAAATTTTTTTTTAATTTGTCATTTGTTTTGTATATGTTTATAGCTACACGAGCATGTATAACAATTGTTCTGATAAGTGTTTTGTTTATTATTTTGAATCATACTCTCAAATCTATGACGTGGGCCAAGAATCCTTATGCATTGAAATACTAGACCAAAATTGAAAGTTTTCAATATCTAAAACTAACAAATGAATCAAGTATCCCTAGTTTCTCTTAAAAGGACTAGGTGGAGAAAGAAAAATTTCCCCTTATATATTTTTTAAATCTACTCAATTTTTTTTTACTATATTTATATGTGTCAGTATGAACAAGCTATTTATTTATATTGATATAAAAACGTAAGTGAATCTGTAAGTATATGTAAGTGTGTGTAAATTCAACTATAAACAATCATAAAAGTTTCTCAAATATATTTTCATAGCTGATTAAATCATCCGTCGACAAATCTCACATGTAATCTTCAATATAAACTTTATTTTAAATAACTATAATATTTATTTATTAAATAGGATAAACTTCAGCTAGCAAATGACACATATCCAACAACACACAATGTTGACATCCATATGGTCATAATAAGATGTTGCCACACAATATAAATAATAACACTATATAACAGATTATTTTTTTAAATTCCAAATGAAATTTTTTCCCCATGTATTAGATACCAAGACTTTTTGATAAATGTATGACATTTTTAAGTTATAAGCAATATTTGTGTCATGAGGATTATTTCATTTCTGGAAAATTTACAAAATTTTTTTGTAAATGCTAATTTTGACAGCTTTTTCTGATAGATTTTTTACCTTAACAAGATATAGAAAATGTTATTCATTATCATAGGTTTTTTCTATCTTTCTCTTTTTTTCGCAAATAAGGTTTTTACTTGTATGTGTATAGGCCTAAAACTGATTATTTAAAGGCTTCAGGAAGTCGCAAGTTTAGATTTGAAACCTACCTTAACAACAAGAAATGTCTGTTAGGTATTTCTAAAATACATTCCCAAATTTTCTGCCCAAAATAATAATTTTCATGTTTGGATCATTTTCTACTGTAGAAAACTAAAGTGCCCTCCTCCCCTCATTCCTGGAAAAAAAAAAAAAATTGCTCCTTTTGATTTTAAGCACACATAGTTTATTTTTTTAAATTCTTCAGCTAAAATTGCATCTTGATTTTTATAAACAATAAATAATGATTTATCTAAATTTTATTTTATTTTTCGCTTTGTCTCCAAAAGTAAATGGGAGGTCTCAAGATATGATAGAGGCAGGGGATGGCAAAAAGGAAAAAACAACTTTTTTTAACACTTTCCAACAAAATTGAAAACTGTTTATGATTGTTGTTTGTTTGTCTGTCCACACTCTAACTCTCATAGATATACTTGGATTGCCTGAAATTTTTGGATGTTATTTACATTTGCCCTAGCACAAATATTATTTGGAATTTGAAGCACATTAGTTTATCTAAAGTTAATCAAAATTTTCCATTACATTACAGCCAATGAGAAAAAAAAGTTTCAGATAAGTTTTAAAGATGTTACCGTCTTTGAAACACAAGAAAATTTGATATACATTTACAAAGTGCATTAAAATATGTATTCTGTAGCGTATGTGGTGCAAAGATTATTTATAAAGCCACACAAAAGAATTATGTTGCATAATAGTATAGGGAAAAATTGTTTGGATTTTAATTCTTTTAAGCTATTCCATACATAATAAAGTTGTACATTGGCGAATCTGACTATAAATTAATTCATGTATAATACAATGTGCATAACATTTACAAGGCCATGTAAAAGATTTCAGAGTGTATATTCTATGTAAAATACTGTATATCGGAGATGATGGCAGGAAATTCATTTTTAATTATAATATGCACTTTTAAGTTTCACTGAATTTATGCATACTATATGGTAAGTATAAATGCTATACTTATGTACTGAAATTTACAAAAGAATTTATAAAGGTACGAGCATAGTATGAATATGAGCTAGGTATGAATATGAGCGTAAGTTGTATAAAAGTGCTTTTAAAATGTGCTATGCATTTTTATGCTGTATGGCATTTGGTTTGCAAGGAAATGTTTCCCGATATAGGCAAATTGATATACAGGCCTACACAAACAATTGGATAAAATTACCAATAAATGGCAGAATTGGCACAAAATTTTGGCCTA
This sequence comes from Maratus speculifer, assembly GCA_964019185.1. Taxonomy (NCBI): domain Eukaryota; kingdom Metazoa; phylum Arthropoda; class Arachnida; order Araneae; family Salticidae; genus Maratus; species Maratus speculifer. Next base: position 6,892,718 of record CAXHSM010001376.1, on the reverse strand, counting down.
ATTTTCAGAATAATCAGCCATTTTGATTTCTGGCTGTTGTAATTTGTTTGTTTTAGAAGGGGTTAAATGAAATCTTCAAAAGATACGGAAAAAAAAAAGTTCTACACCTTTTTCAAATATGAATATTAGCATTACATTTTATAATGGAATTACTTAGGTAAGTCTACAAAAGAAAATTGTTTTCTTTCTTTCAGTTAAAAATATCTTTTTTTTTATGTTGATAGATAGTTCATAAGTTGAGAGATGGGGCACTTGTGAATAAAACCTATGGGGACAGATGTGAACAGTTTACAAATGTATTTTTTAAGTTTGTGAATGCATTTTTGCTTTTTTTAATTTAGAATTTAATTACCCTTATCGATTATTGAGTATAAATTCAATATTTTTAGGATTTCTTCACAGTTTTAATTTACTGGAAGTTAGATAACAATTAAACGTGGTGGCTTTCTGTAAAAGCCAATATGTTTGTTATTCTTTAATGATTTCCAGTTTTAAACATATTTATTTTTTCTTAGCCCACATTAACATAAAGATGTTTTGTTTTATGAAAATAAAATTTAGTTGGCCAAAAAAAGTGTCTGATAGTACTGTGATGATCACCAATTTTTTATATCACAATCTCATAAATTTTTAAAACCATGATGCACAATTTTGTGATACATATTGCATCACATTTTGAAAAAAAAAAAAAACCACAATAACAGAATCATTCAATAACTTATTTAAAAGTAACACAGTTTGGTTACGCTTGACTCAGACAATCTATAAAGAAAGAAATCTAATTACTTTTTATTGCAGTTTTTATTCACAAAGATTTATTTACATCCCAGGTATGTTCACAACTACCCTTCCACTGGGGCACATGTGAACAAATTTTTGAATGATGCTATAAGTAAGGAATTCTGGATAAATGCACCGAAAAGAACAAATAAAGTGTAAATAATCATATAAAACTATTTTTATTTCAATAGCCCGTAGTAATTTTTAGAAATAATCAAAAATATAAAAATTGTTTACATGTGCACCATCTTCCATACATGACTTTCAAATATACAATTTTAGTTAATTTTTCAGTTAACTTTCAGCAGTAAAATTATTAAATATTTAATAAGTGAATAATCAAATTTCTGTACTATTTGGTTACACCATCGACTAGTTTTGCCAAAACTAATACCAACTTATACATGTTGACTAAATTTTTATTTTAAATAACAGAGGAACAAATAAATTAGTAAAGTATTATTAAAAACAGAAATAAAGAGTCAAAATAAAAATCATTTATGACGTTTTAAGCATGCCTGTTGTGTTTAATTCAATTGAATGTGACATTCACGATCATCCATTGATTGCTTTTAATCTTATAATTTGGCAATAGTGTTTTGATCAATGGGATAGCCAAGTAGTACCCAAATTTCTAACAAAGCATAGAACCAACAGAGTGGGAAATCTCTAAGCCAGGGATTGAACCTGGAACTCTTGGAATAGTGTGCCAGGTGTTTTATTTTTGTCTTGTGTTACGCCACTAGTTTGTGTGCTCATGTTAGATGTTTCCATCTTGTGCTACTGCTGTAGCCTTACCAACATATGTGAGTGAGAGATGCAAAACTGGGCATCATCCTCATAGCTTAAATGGTACAGCACTCGGAACACTATTCCAAGGGTTCCAGGTTCAATCCTTAGTTTGCACATTTTTTACTCTGTGGGTTCTATACGTAGCTAGCAATGCAATGAATCACTTATTAAATATTAAACGGCTATCAGGTTCTTCTTTCAATTTCATCAAAATATCTGTATGATTAAAAAAGATTGGTTTTACAGAGATAAAATTTTATTTATTTGTTTTAATTAACAGAAAAAAAACTGTAAAATTTAAAATTTTACCAAAAAAAAAAAAAAAAAAAAAAAAAAAAAAAAAAAGAAAGAAAATGAACTATTGTCTATTTAAAATAAATCACAGCATAGAATTTAGAAAAAAGACAAAAAAAAAATGAGCTATTAAAATCCCCTATAAACTATATTGCATATTATTATTATTACATTACATTTCTTGTTACTTTTGCTATGCTATTTAGCTGTAAAACAATAATAATAATAATGGTTAATTTAGTCAGTATGACTGGTATCTTATTTGGCACAATTGTAATTGACCTGGCATAAATAATATGAGTTATCAACAATTAAATAAATTTATATATCATAATATATCACAAGTTAGCCCCCTTTTAGCACACATAAAACTCTAATGATTTTAAATAAGATTTATAATTGAGACTTGTATGAAAAGGATAAGCAATTAAGGTGTGCATTTTAAAGGGGAAGGCCTATAAATGACACTTTTTCAAAAAAAGAAAACTGCTCGCATGTTAGAAAAGAGGAGAGGTGCTTATATTTGGAAGGGAGTTACTTTTGATACAGTACAATATTTTTTAATTCACTGCTTTTTTATTTTCCATTACAAACAAACAGTAGACAGTAATAATTTTCTTTAAAATCCTTCATAAATTCTCAATTTTAAAATATGTGTTTTAGAATATAAGAAAATTGTGCTTACAATAAATTTTTTTTATAAATTTGAAAAGATTTTTTAGATAAAAACTCAAAGCATTGTTTTCATAGAGTATTTTACTTATACTGTATGTTAGTTATTTATAGGGTATTTTACTTCAAAAGAAAATCTTGTTTATGTAAATGGAAGTAGCATCTGTTTTTAATATTATGAAAATTTTAACCTTTTAATACCATTAAGTTCTAAAATAATAAAGTATTGACTAATATTTGGTTTACCTGTGTATGGAATATTTGATTGTATTAATATATCATTAATACACATAACATTTTGTGTCCTTCTGCGATCAAATCACAAGTTATAGAAGTTTAAGCAGAAGAATAACAAAAGAAACATATCTAACCATTAATTTGTTTTAGTAAAGAAGCTATATTCAGTAAATTAGTTTTAAAATGTTAGCTATTGTTACAATCAGAATATTATGATTTTATTACAGACGCCAACACAACGAATCAATCATGAAAAAAAAAAAAAATTCATTCATGAATAATGATTCAATCAATGAATGGAAAACAACTCAAATAGAAATCTTCAACTCATTTTTAATAAACAAAATAAAGAATTATTTTTTAAGGAAATAGGGAGCATTTTTTAAATTTGCGAATCAAGAGCTTGAATATGCATTTTGGATTAAAAATTGGAATCAGTTTATTTTGGATAACTAAGGTAAATTTTGCCCGAATACTTTGAAAAAGCTTGTTTAATGGCTGTCTGGTAACCAGTATTATATCTAAGGATTTTAAAAAGTTCTAGATTAAAAAAAGTAATGCCATTGCAGTAATTTTATTGAAAAAAAAATAATAATTACTATACATGGGAGTTCTTTTTTTAAAAAATGCAAGAATTATTTTCAATGAATCATGGTGCTGTTAATGAATCATTCTTACGATGGCGTCTTTTTCTTTTGCAGCTTGTTCAGCTAACTTTTAAAACATAAATTTATTGTACCCAGCTTCTTTACCAAAATAAGTTAATGCTAAGATTGGGTAATTTCTTTCATTATTCTTCAAATAAAAATTCTAGAATGTATTATTTGATAATGACGGTTTATATGTTGCAACTTTCATTTTTCCTTATGTAGCATTGCGCTATTTATTGTTCATAATTTCTTTGATTATTATTATTTATTTTTAACTAGTTTACTGAATATTATTCGAATTTTAATTTAGATATTCAACTAATTGGTTTGAATATTTTTTACTCTCAATTTTAAAACATTATGTTGTTCATAAACTGAATTTGATGTCATCGTGTTGAATTAAAAGAAATTATATTTAAAAAAAACTGTTTGCACAGTGAAGTACCTCTATAAAGTTTTTCGAAATTTGCAAAAATGAACACATAAACGTTAGAAACTATGATTGAATTCTAAAACAAGTGATAACTTGGCAAAGTGAAAAATGAGTTTTTGTTACTACAAGTTTGTTTTCTAAATTTTTTAAAATTTATTTGTGACATTAGTTTTGTGTATTTGTAAAGTAATGTTTGAGATTCAGGAGTTAACGAGTGGTTTCGTTGTTGGAAATGTATGTTAAATATTTTCATTATATTTAGATAAAATTATAATGTTTTTCACGATAAATATAACTTTTTCTATAAATACAGAAAACATTTATTAGACGGTCACATCATAGTACATATAGAAACAAAACATATCGAAAAAACAAAGAATAATAATAATAACACATCACCATCATCCCACGTTCATCATCTGAAAATAAAAAAACCTAATGCATGGAGTCATGAAATAATGTCTGTTGTCCAAAGTTTTTTTTAAACAAAAAAAACAATTTAATTATTGCCATGCGATTTCAGTTAAAAACCCCTCCTTCTGCATGTCAATAATCCTCAGCAATGCCCAGACTTGTAATATGTTTTTTCATGACATCATAACTCAAATTCTTAGTCATTATATCTGCCTCCAGTTCAGATGAATTTACATATTTTGTTTCAATTTCTCCTTTAGCTCTTTCATCTTTCACAAAATGACATTTTCTAATGATATGTTTGTTACGATTATTCACTCTTGGGTTTCTGATCCAATCAATTACTTACTGACTATCAGTACTGATTTCTTTTGGACGTTTTACCATTTCTTCTTGATTTAATTCTTCCAAGAGACCCATTAGCCATTTTCCTTCACAAACTGCATCACACAGACTTAAAAGCTCAGATTCCATTGTTGAAAGCGCAACCAGTTTCTGCTTATTACTTTTCCATCAAATTAATGATTCTCCTATTTTTACGATATAGCCACCAAATGATTTTGAATCTTGTGTAGTACACCAGCTAGCATCAGAACAAAGTGATAATTGATCCTTTTTACCTTTAATTCAAAGTTTGTAGTTTTTTGTGCCTTGGATATAACACAAAATTCTCTTCACTGCCTGTAAATGAATTTCTCTAAGATCTTTTGCATATTGAGACAAATTACTTAAAGTGAAAGCTAAATCTGGCCTTGTTCCTCTTACTAGATATCCTATAATTTTAAGCATTTCTTGATATAGTGTTTCATCAATTTTATTTTCACCTTCATATTCATCTAAATTTATTTCGAGTACACCAGGAGTTTTCACACTTTTACAATTTCCCATATCAAAGCTTTCTAAGATCTTTTCTGCATATTTAGTTTGCCCTAATAAAAATTCTCCATTATTTTCTTCAATATCAATACCAAGGAATTTGATATTTTTCTTCTGCTCTTTAATTTTCGCTTCTTCATTCAATTGTTGTATGAATTTATTTATCAAATTTTCAGGTTCACTAACGACTATCTCATCATCTACAAAGATTCCAACTGTAATAAATTCATTATCTTTTTTACTGACAAATACACAAGGGTCTGCTTTGCATGCTTTTAATCCAATCTTATCTAATATTTTAACCAATTTTTCATACCAGCATCTTCCTACTTCAGGCAATCCATATAAATTTCCTGTCACAAGTAATATCTTCCCTCCTTTAATTTGTAGGCCTTCAGGTGGATTCATATAAACAGCAATTCCTAGATCTGCATTCAGATAAGCTGTTTTACGTCAAAAAATCTAGTTTTGTAGCTTTTCATTGCTGCAACTGCCAATAAAGTTCTAAATGATTCAGTTTTCATTACTAGACTGTACGGTTCTTGATAATTTGTTTTACATTTAAGTCTTGATCTGTCTGCTACTAATCTAGCTTTAAATTTTACATCTTCACCGCTTTCTTTTATATTAAAAATCCATTTATTTCTCAGTGCTTTCACATCTTTTGGTTTGTCAACAATTTTTCATGTTTTGTGTTCTTCTAAAAAATGTAATTCCTTTTTGATTGCTTCTATCCATTTATCCTTATTTTTGGAATTTAATACATCTTTGTAATTCTTTGGAACTTCCTCGTGCTCTAGATTTGCTAGGATACTTTGGATTCAGTTTCCTAATTCGTGATGATCTTCTAGGTTCTCCAGAAAACTTATTTTGATTTTCTTGTTGTTCTTCATTTTCACTAATTATATTATTTATTTCATTTTCCTCTGTCTCAGGAACATTTGAATCATTTATCAACCTAATTGTTTCTTTTTCCTGATTAAATTCTTCATAATTTTCATCGGAATTGTTCTCTTCTTGTTCATCTATTATATTCTTATTACTGATAATATTGATGTATTCAAATTCATCAGTCATTTCTTCTTTATTAACTACATCTTCATATCCCATTTTTTCTTTAATATACACAACATCTCTGATTTCACGTATTCTCTTTTCCTTTAAGTCAGGGGTTTAGCCTGCGGGCCACAAAGATACCACTATTTTCATACAGAATAACTTTTCTTATAATTATGACAGAAAATCTACTATTAAATAAAACAAATGTCACTTTTCAAATATTCTGGTGGGAAACAATTTTCCGACAAAAAGGTTGTGCATCACTGCTTTAAGTCATATAATCTGTATGCTCGACGATCTCTTGAACATTCGATAAATACTGCAGGTTTTGTTCTTACATCAAATTTCTTTCTATTGATGTCATGGTTGTTATAAAAAGTTTTATATCCAAATACTTTCATATGTTTTACTTTAGGCTTATTACTTGACCATAATTCTAATGGCGTTTTCTTTCTTGTAGCCATTGGAGTAACAGTATGTATGTAAACTGCTGTTGACACTGCTTCGGCCCAAAAAGATAAAGGTAACTTTGCTTCTATCAGCAATGTTCTTGCTGTATTAGTAATTGTACGATTAGCTCTTTCAGCAATTACGTTACTTTGAGGGTTATGAATTGTTGTTCTTTCATTCTTAATAGCATTTCTTTTATAATAATTCATGAGCTGTTCATTAGTAAATTCCCCACCATTATCTGATCTCACTGCTTTTACTTTCTTCTCAGTTTCATTTATTCTTCTCTCTATTATATTTTTAATTCTTTCTTTTGCTTCATCTTTACTTCTAAAAATATCTACAAAAAATCTACTATATTCATCTACTACCATTAACATGTATTTATTTCCTCCTAATGAGTGTATTGTCATTGGTCCACATAAATCAACATGTAGCCACTCTAAAATAGGTGTTGTTCTTTCTATCACTTGATTAAATGGCATTCTCGTTAATTTTCCTTGAATACATATTTCACATTTTGTTTCTTTACCATCTATCTCTTCTAATCCCCTTACAAGATTTTCTCTTGACATTCTTGGTAAGTATGCATAATTTATATGCCCAAGTCTTCTATGCCATAATTCTTTCTTAGATTCCTCTGTCTGTAAATAAGATTCGTTTCTATCTTCAATTATTTCTCGTACAGCTAAATTTATTTTAAATGTATTAGCTTCAAAAGTTCCTTGAGCAATTAATTCGCCTGAGTTCTTTTCATAAATGGTTGCTCCTTCATTATTAAATATCACATATTTTCCTTTTCTGACTAAACTTCGAACTGACATAAAATTTCTCTTAAATTAGGTACACACAGAACACAATGTAAGTTTTATATTTGATTCGCCAAATTTCTGATCACAAGCAGTAACATGAACATTTCCACGATATTTTGCTTGTATTGATCACTTGCTGTCAGCAGTTGCAATTTCTACATCTTCAGGTTTTCCTCCTACAACGATACCTTCTCTATGCGTCATATGCAAAGTGCAAGCTGAATCTAACATCCAAGTTATTTCCTTATTATTTTTAGATTCTTTACACTCATTTTTATGAAATTCATCTGAGTGCAATGCATGTTCATTTGTAAAACATGCATATTCCTTTATTTTCTTGTTTGAAACATTATTATTCTTGTAAAAATTCTTATTGTTCTGTGAATATTCTCTCATATCCTGAAATGCTTTAACTTTATTACTAGAAAAATTTCGAAAATTTTTGTTTGGTAAATATTCGCTATTATTTCGCGAGTGTGTCATATTCGATTTATTATAACAATTCCGCGCTACATGATTTGGCTTTCCGCATGCGAAGCAATAAATTCTTTTCTTTTCATTAGCCCTAAATGCTTTAAAATCGCTTTCGTGAAATCTATCATATTTTCTTTCATATCTCAATAAAGTTTCTCGCATCACTTCGTAAGTAATATTTGGGTTTGACGATATCGCAGTTGTTACTTCACTATATTTCTTTGTGAGTCCTATTAATTCACTTTCATCAATTTCTGTACCCAATTCTAATATTTCGTTTGCGATACCTTGAGCTCTTATTAAATATTCTTCAATTGTTTCCCTTTCATTTTTTCCTATTCTTGCCAGATTAATTTTTAATTGAATTTTTCTTAGATTCTCAATTCCTGTATAACACTTTTAAGAAATTCCCATAATTCTTTAGCTTTCTTAACTCCTCTAACTGCCATTGTTTGTTCAGCTGACAACATTAATATAATTATACCATATACTTCATCATTTTTCTCTAACCATATTTTATGCACTTCTAAACTAACGGGATCCTTTTCATCTTTTATCGGTTCATCATTTCCGATACCATCAAATAAATGCTTCGACTTAATTAAAGCTTCAACTCTCATGCTCCATAATGTATAATTTTTACTTGTTAAGGGTTCTATTCTAGGAATTCCAAACATATTTGACTCAGACATAGTTAAAATACTTTATCTCCCTGAATATTTTAAGTGCATATAAAATTCTTACCTCTTAAATTTATCCTATTGGCAGTTATTCCAATCGGAGAAATTATTTTCTTCCATTAGGCCTAATTCAACTCAATTCATATTTTTATTTTATTTATTTCTTCACTCAAAACACAAACATTTTTGCTAAAACCACCGCTCTTCTACCAAAAATGTTAATTATTTTCGTAATATTTAGATGAAATTATGATATTTTTTACGATAAATATAACTTCTATAAATACAGAAAACATTTATTAGACGTTCACATCACAGGACATATATAGAAAACATAATAACGAAAAACCAAACAATAATAATCATAACATATCAGCATCATCTCACGTTCATCGTCTGAAAATAAAAACCTAATACATGGAGTCATGAAATAATGTCTATAGTCCAAAGTTCTTTTAAACAAAAAACAATTCAATTATTGCCATGTGATTTCACTTACATTATTAAAATAATAAATAGTGATAAAATCAATTCAGATGATGGTAACTTGCCAAGTATAACAGAAACCTTTCATATTATTCAAGCCAGGTCAAATAGAATTGTAACAAAAACGACCTCAATTATGCTAACTACATTAACCCTTAAAAAGACTATTACATAGAACAGCAAAACTAATAAGAACCATAATGTAATGATAATAATATGTAATGCAGTTTATTTATTATACTTTATAGGGATTTTCTTAATAGTTCATTTTTATTGTTTTTAGCTTTTTGTTATTTATTTGTTACGTTTTTTATTTATTTCCTTTAAATTATTCACCATTTTTAACATTTTCTGGCTATTTAAGGATGCTAAATTACTGTTTTGAATGTGTATTTTTTAATAGTTTTTTATTTTTATTTTTTTAGTGTTTTGTTATTTATTTGTTATGATTATGTATTATGTTTTTTTATATGTTTACTTTTTATTATTGACCATTTCTAACAATTATATGCATATTTAATGAAGCTAAATTACTGTTTTGAATTTGAATGGTAACAATAAACAAGTTTGATAACCCTTTTTGGCAATTTATCTCCTGGCCCAGATAATACATAAGTTCCAAATAAGGTTCCTGTTTTTTTTTTTTTTTTTTTTTTTTTTTGATAAATAAGAAATTTCTACGATTAAATTTTACAATAAAGAATTTGTTGCTTTCTGTTATTTTAAGAAGAGAATAATTTTAAAACTTTTTTTACTTTATGAAATTTGAAATTTAATAGTTTCCCTTATTTTTTAACACAAATTAATAAGTTATTATTGTACCATTTAAAAAATATTTTAATTGGAAAAATTGGAATAAAAATTTTATAGCCATGTAATTTACCTTATTTGTCTTGTATCGACTAAAAAATAAACAGTCAAGGATCGATAATCCACTCACCCATAATCCACAGTTTTCTATAATCCACATTATTTCACAAATATAAACAATGAAATAAACATTTTAAATAATTTACAAATTTGTGATCAAAAAATGATTTTTTGAACAAATAATAGAAAAATTGAAAAAAAAATCAGTATAAAACATCTACATTTTTTAATATAACTGTTTTATTTTATTAATAGTAAAAAATCAAACTGTTTTACGGTATGTTACATATGTAATTATTTTTATTTAAATGCTCATATATACAGTCAAAGATCGATAATCTGCAATTTTCTATAATTCGCGTTACTTTACGAATATAAACAGTGAAATAAACATTTTAGAAAATTTACAAAGTCATGATCCGAAAGTGATTTTTTTTAAACAAATAATAAAAAAATTGGAAGAAAGTCATAAAAATTCATTTTTTTAATATAACTCTTTTATTTCATTAACAGTAAAAAAATGGATTGCAGCATTACAGAACATATGGATTTATTTAAATGCACATATATGTAATTTTTTTAATAAAATAACTTTAAAAAGGCATTTTTGAGATAGCATATTAAATTAATTATTAGATTTCATATTTATCTTTTCATGATATGCTGATTATAGAATTAAAATGCTGTCTAAGAATAATAAAATGATGTATAATCCATAATATTCTATAATCCACAATATTCCATAATCTGCACAACCTTTTGATACAACATGTGCAGATTATAGAACTTGGACTGTATTAATTTTTTAATAAAATAACTTTAAAAAGGCATATTTTGAAATATGAAATTTAATAATCAATTTATTATTTTATTTATCTTTTCATATTATACCCCTTATAGGACTAAAATGCTGTCTAGGAATAATAAAATGATGTATAATCCATAATATTCTATAATTCTTAATTTTCCATAATCCGCACAACCTTTGGCCCCAACTTGTGCGGATTATAGAACTTCGACTGTAATAATACAATCATTTTGAATGGTGGCATCTGAGGGAGAATTAAAAATGTTCTTGATTTTATAGCAAGAAAGTTCTTAAATGTTATGTCTGTAGAATGGACAATCATTTTCTGTGGTTATAAATATACAGGTTCTTTCTAAAATCTTGGAACAAACTGATATTATGGCCCAAACTAGAGATGCACCGAATAGTGATTTTGGTCGAATATTCGGCCGACAGATGAACCGAATACCGAATATTCGGCTAGCCGAATGGTAATTGTTGGGCCGAATACTGAATATTCGGCCAGCCAAATAGTTAACTATTCAGCCGAATACCGAATATTCGGCGTTCCAAATACTTTTTATATTTCAAAATTTAAAGATGTTAAAATGTTACTTTTTAAAAGAGTTTTACATAATATTTGATAAAAGAAATTTACATTTTGATAAACAAGAGCTTTTTATAAGAACATTTAGTATTGAAAAAAATCTGCCTTGAGTTATTTAAGAAGCGCAATTATGAAACTTTAATTAATAAAATTTTCTACGAATCAAAACAAACATCTTAAAATCAAATAATGAAAAAATGGCCGAAGAAAAATTTTACAGTCTGATATTGTCCTTTTTAAATAACTCAAGGCAGATTTTTTTCAATATAAAGTACAAATACTTTCAATTTAATTCTGAATAAAAGCATGTTTGGCTCATAGTTCTTTTCTTATGAATGGTGGTATTTTCCACCCTTCCCATCATATCATATTTTACAGATTTCAAAGCATATGAGTTGAAATTATGTTATCTTATTCACTGTTAATGTAATAAACGAACACACAAGTTTTGACCTAGAGTGAGATGAAATACAATGTACTTGTGACTCAATAAGTTGATTATGATTATGGTTTCATGAACAAAAATTGTCTGCCTTGATAGCTATTACTAATCTCAAAAGTTTTTCTTTTTTTTCTTTTAAAGGACTTTTATTTGGGGAAAAGCAAGAAACAGATTATTTACTAAATAAAATTTAGAAACTTGTATCTGCACATAATTTATTCTTAAGGAGAATTCTAATAAATCACCATTTTAATTCTTCTCATGGTTAATTTTCTTAAGTTATACTTTACAAACAGCAAATAAATAATGTAAAAACATTCTATTTTATTTAAATATGATTTTGTTTCTATTTATTTTAAATATAAATTAAAAAATTGACAGTTAAAAGTAGAAATAATGAAAAGTTTTTAAAAGGTTTTATTAAGTATTGGATTCAGCCGAATACTTTGATCTGGCCATACCGAATATTCGGCAGGCTGAATAGTTTCAAATTCAGCCAAGCCGAATATTCGGCTCAACCGAATAGTTTAATATTCGGCTTAACCAAATATTCGGTAACATGACCGAATAGGCCGAATACTGAATAGATACCGAATATTCGGTGCATCCCTAGCCCAAACAAACATGCTTTGAACAAGAAACAAAATATAAATTCACTTATCCTATCAGAAATGCAATACATACAATCAAAAATCCAGAGTGTGCCACTACAATATGAAACTGCTTTTTTGTTTGCATCTTTCACAGTAATGAGAGTATTTTAGTGAGATTTGTATCACAATTATTTTGCTTAGTTTGCTTAGTTTAAATATAACGATATCAGAAATATCTGAATTTTTGCTGGTCATACAGTATATTCTGAATAAAGGAATGTTTGGCTCAGTGCTACATAGATATAAATGGTGGCAATTTAAAACACTTCTTACTATGTCTAGATTTGTATGATACATCGATCAAATATATCGATTTTTATAACATTTTGCCTCAACCAGTTTTGATGTTATTACCAGCTTTAATATTGATTTATTAGCTGCCATTATATCCGTTCAATGCAATTTCTCACTCTGCAATCAATGTTACAGTAAAAACATAAAAAAAACATTTTTTGTTATAAATACTCCATATATTTTAATGTAGTCTAGAAATTTGTCTATTAGTTTTCTTTTCTGCCTCAGATGACTTTTGGCATTTCCTTGTGTTGATATTTACTTTTCATCTATCTTCATAATTTTTTCTTCTATTGTTGTCATTGCGAATAATGTCTGTCATCAATATTTTTGTGTGTATTTTTGTGAATATTTTTGTGTTATCTTCGATTTATGTATATTATGTATTCTGCACTCCTAATATTTGTATCTATTTATCAAGATATACAGATTATTCCAAATATGCCAAGCTTTACATTATTTCAATAGTTATAATGTGTGTTTACTACAATCCTGCAAGTGCTACCAAGGGAAAGTAAGAAAAACTGGTACTACTCTGCTATCCTGTCGACCAAAATACTATCGCCAAATTATAGATTAAATGACAATAATGGATGATTGTGAATGTCAATTCAATGATATTAAATATGATCCACATATTTAAAACGTCATTAAGCGATTTTTATTTTGACTTTTTATTTATATTTTTATTAATATTCTACTAATAATTTGTTTTTTATTATTTAAAATAAAAATTATGTCAATATGTATAATTTGGCAAAATCGGTCAGTGGGATAACAGAGTAGTACTGAAAAACTTCATTAACATAAAAAAAAACCAATTAAGACACAAGATAAGAATTTATCTTTAATACTGTTCTCTTATGACTGAAATTTTAACATTCCTTACATTTTATCCCCTTTGCCATCTCTTCTGCTGTATGTTGAAATCTCAATTTGCTTCTGGGAAAGGAGAAAAACAAGGTTACCATCATTTCCAGCCTATAATCTGCAAAAAGCCTCTAAAATTTTATGTTTGGATTATCTACAGTCAATAATCCACAGTTCTATAATCCACATATGTTGGGGCCAAAGGTTGAGCAAATTATGGAATATTGTGGATTATACAATATTATGGATTCTACATCATTTTATTATTCCTACACGGCAATTTAATTCTATAATCAGTGTAATATGAAAAAATAAGTATGAAATTTAATAATTCAATGTGCTGTCTCAAAAAATGCCTTTTGAAGATTATTTTATTAAAAATATATGTGCATATAAATAAAATCAATTACATATGTTCCATAATAGTTTGTTTTTTACTGTTAATAAAATAAAAGAGTTATATTTAATAAAAGGAAATGTCTTATCATGATTTCTTTGTTTTTTTATTATCTGTTTCAAAAGATCATTTTTGGATCATGAATTTAAACATTTTCTTAATTGTTTATTTCACTGTTTACATACATAAACTAATGCGAATTATAGAAAATTGCGGATTATTGGTGGTCGGATTATTGATCCTTGACTGTACTGAAATTCTTTTAAAGTAGAAGTTCACAACAAATATCCAATTTATACCAACAGTCATATAATCAAAATGTAAAGAGCTGTAAGATGTTTATCTGCTTGTGAACTTTTGCAGAATTGTTCATCGTTGGTTAACATATGACATATACCTGCTAGTAGGAGTAGCTTCTGTTTTTTATGTTATATTTTTTAGCCTTTTTGGTAACAAGACTCCATGAAGAACAAAGCTTTTCTCAATTCATTTCTTTCAAAAACTGCAATCTCAAATCGTTTAGTTAAAATGAAAACTATGACATGTAGTATATTGTTATCATATTGAAAGTTACAATAATGTCTAAGAGAAAATGTATTATTTAACACTCAGAATTTGAACTGAACATTTTTAAAAAGCGGAAGATGTTGAAGATGGTTTAAAAACAGCAATTATTATAGAATTAGTTGTATTCAAAAGATTCTACATTTTAACTATAAGATTTAATGAAAAAAAGTAATTGTATTTGCTAACCTGTAATTAATTTATAATAATATTATTATTATTTGCAGTTATTTTTATTTTAATAATCGTTTAATTATACCAAGTACAGTAGACTCCCTCAAATCCGCACAGCTTGGGACCAGAGGTTGTGCGGATTTTAGAATTTTGCAGATTTCTGATCATTGCTTTGTTTAAATTTTTTAAACAATAATTTGAGTGCAATCAATAGTGCAATCGGAAATATAATGAATGCTTACAATATAATAAAATTTTAAAATAAGTAATAAACTAAAATAATAAAAATTTAGATAGTTTTTAAAATGATAAAAGTACTAATAGCAAAGGTCAAGTTAATAATCAATAGTGTAGGATTAAATATTCATTATAAAGATTAGATGTATTTTTCCAAAATTATTCAACAAAACTTGCCTCATAAAAGTGAGGCATTACTAATTCACATCAAAATCATAAAATAAGGATTTTTTTTTTCAAGTATAGCCAGGCTTATTAACCAAAAAATCTTGATTAATGCATAAATATATTTGATAAGAAGATTGTGATTACCAATAATAATCAGCAATATCTTAAATTTTTTCCAAAAAAATTTATTCTTCCTTCATGAAAAAAACATGAATAGAGCATTATTAAGAAAATTACAAAATAAAAAATATATGGAATTGATGCAAAACTAAAAAAAATCAAATTTTGTCGCAATATCTGAATTGAAAGTTTCATTGTTTACATCCATAAAATATGTGCGGTTTTTAGAGAGTTGCAGATTTCAGGGAGTCTACTGTAAATAAATATTGATGCGGTT